>JAWQRP010004866.1:0-11367 GCA_033557875.1 Quadriops clusia | reverse complement strand
TCTCAATAACAGTTCTCACCTTAATGGCGTAATTTTCTTTGACGTGACTTTGCCTACGAATTCTGGGATGCTGCGAAAACAACGAAAAAGGGTTCCTACCAAATACTAGACGATCACAGGTAATTTTTGCCAAAAAGAGTTAGGGTGGATTGGAATTTCCCGCCTTTTTCCTTTTCGGATCTTTTCGATCCTGGCTTTTCATCAGAGAGCTGTAAGCCCCCCCCCCCGATAAGTCACAATACATTAAAAAGGATAATAAAACCATAAATTTTGAGAAATACACCAATAACATCAATAATGTAATAACAAGATAGTAATCTGTTAATATAATTTAATGATAGTTGGCTTCATATTGGACAAAATTTTAGAAATAAGGATTATGTTTTACATATAATTTTTAAAACAGTTTTGTATCGATAGGTTGACGACAGTACTTTGTTTAATTGATACAGAAAAGTAATAAAAAAGATAATGTCATTAAGAATGTACAAGTAAAATTTAATACTAACTTTGTCCCAAAATAGTTGCAACATTTCCCTATTATTTTTTTTGTGTTTTCTAACGTCAAGATTAGCGTTTCTTGAGTGTAAGAGTAAATCGAAGGGAATAAGTAATTATTTAACTCTAAAATTAAAAACGAAGAAGGCAGAAGCTTTCCTCACGTATTGATTTCAGCATAATAGTCTCGGAAGTTTTCGCAACTTGAGCGGTAATAAATGAAAATTCCACTCGGAAATTAATAAAAGCGATAGCTGAATGGAAGTTAGCTCATCTCGGCTTTGATTCAAAAGTGAAATGAAATTAAGGCTCAGTGCAGGAGCCGCCAGGACGCGAGGGGATGCCAGACGAAATGAATGCTTGCACTGACTAGAGCTTTTTGGATCCTGGCCAAAGAGTTCTTCCGTTGGGACATTTCTGATCTGTTGAATGCATCGCTGCCTTCGACCTTGCACAAAGGCTGGTTGGCATAACAAATGCGATAAGTGACAGGACTTGGCTCAACTTGAAAATGAAGTTAACGTTATTTTTACGCTTCTTAAGAGTCCATCATTTTCTTATGAGATATCATCATTTTCTAAAGACTACAAAAATTGTTCATGGCTTTTCATAGTTGTCTGAAGATTTTCCATCATTTTCTTAAAACCTTTTAACGTGTTCTCTTTGTTTTACAAAATTTTTTAAATTTTTTAATTGTAAAATGTAAAAGTGTTTTTTAAAGTAGATGCATTCTTTATAATGGGTGCATACAGTTGCGTTCTAAACGAGTTATAAACTGCGTTATACGACCAATTAAACGCCAATAATGCCGCTGGATTTATAGATAAATTAATGTTTCCCTATTAAATTGATGTAAACTTGCGAGGGAAGTGCCTCAAGAAAATATATTAACCATTGTGGCACGCGTGGACATCAGGTTTTGCGGGAAAATAAAATCATTACTTTTTATTTTGAATTCTCATCAATAGCTTTCATTATTCTTACTTTTCCCTTAGGTTATTCTTTTTTTATTTTATTCTTTTTTTTATTTTATTTATTTTTTATTTTATTTTATCGTTTTTACTAAAAGTAACTAATGAAGCAATTATACAACCTCATAACACTTTCATCGAAAGTCAGTTAATGCTAGGTCCCAAGACCGTTATTGCTATAATTATAACGGGCATCAATCTTGAGAAACAAATAATGTATGGTCGCGTGGAAAGCTTTATATCGACCGCAAGGAAAAGCTGAGGAGTACGTAATACACCCTATTTCATAAATAGTAAACGTTCTAAATTTTAATCATTAAAATTGTTATCATAATTGGAAATGTTTAAGGCGATGCTTATTTCTTTTAGTGCCAAAGTAATGTAGTAAAGAAGTGCGTATTCAAAGGGAATTATTCTTCATCAGCAACTTTCCAGTTAAGGCAACTCCACGTCGGGAAAGTTGCCCGAGAAGGTAATTAACTTGCGTTTTGTTCCCCCGGCTTATCGTTCGGTATTTCCCTGTTTCCCCCTGTTTTCTGAGGGGGAAAATTTCCGAACCAAATAACGATTTTACGAATTTAACGAATAAGTACACTGTCAGAAACTTACTTGCATGTAATATTTGGAGTTCTTTAACTGTCGTAATAATTTCAATAATTATTTTAAGACTACTTTATACAAATGTTTTACGGGGCCGCTTTAGCTTATTTTCTTGAACCTTTAGTGTCTTAATGACCTCAGGTTTATTATTATTTAAAGAAAAAAAATATGTTTTTTGTTGTACTAAAACTACCCGACGCGCTACATGACAAATTATTGATGACTACCTTATAAGAATAGTAGATGGATATATTTTATTACAAAAAACTTCTTAACCAAAGCTAGCAAATTTTCTAGCTTTCGGTTAGAAACATAATACGTTAGGACACAAGTAAATTATGAAAATGAACTAAAATCAATACTTAAAAAATATGCAAATAGTAGTTATTCCTAAGAAAACACATCGATACATGTAAATGTGTATGCATTTATACATCTTTTCTTATAGTATAGATCGCTTCTGAGTTTCCTTTGCTGTTTAACGACTTTGCTCTTTAACGAAAACCTCTTTGATCTGATCAAGTAAGTTTGAATATTGTATTTATACGTAATTAAGGGCTGATATTTTCCTGTAAATGTAAACAAATGATTTGTGTAAAAGTTGTTGTCGATACTGCCAACAAAATTATATATTTATCTAGTATATTTTATGATATTTTTAGATATATTGGAGTGAACCAAAAGTTCGCTCGTTTTTTTTATATCGTTTCAGTTTGTTTCCCTTTTTGAAGTCAATGCAGTCACTTTGATGCAAGTGTTGTATGTCATATTTTAGCGTTTTAAAAGCTCTTTACTATTTGTTTGCTTATTAGGTAGGATTCATTTATTGATATTTTTTTCAAATAAAATCCTAAAAATATTTGTAATTCGACTGCTTTTAAATGGTTCAAAAGTAATGTAGTATATTTTATGACATTTTTATGTAGTATATTTATACTACCTACTCAAAATATAAGACAAACTGGAAAAGTCGCGTTGAAAAATGGCCCGGTAAACAGATCAGAGCACGCATGAAGCTCTTTTATCTTCGCTGCTTCCGTCAGGACAATACTTCCTTCGGGAATACGCTTTCGGAACCGTTTACTTCATCCGGACAAAGTGAGCAAAGATCTCAGACAGCCAAGGAACCCCAGGAATATTAAGAGAAAGAAGGGCTCAATAAATAATATAAACGCCTCTATTGTGTATGGATGCACAAATTTACAGATACGATGGTCTTTATCTCTTCCTCTGGGGTAGTCTCTTCTTTCGGGGTAGTCTCATTCTACACTGAGAAAACAGAACGTTTGAGACAAACGTATTACTTTAACATCAACCGTAATTGACAAAATTATATTTGTCTCAAACTTAACAGTATTCATTAGATTGTAAGATATACAGAGTGTCCCAACCTCGGGGGATCGGTGGATTGTGGCTTTATTACTGAAGAAAGACCAAATGTGTAAATACAAGAGTTATATTGCATTAAAATATTTTTTATCTCCAAATATAGTTATGGGGCGCACAGGGGACATCAAGTCCATTTTCTTAAATGGCACCCCACCATTTTAAATTTTTTTCTTAAATCTACTTATTTAGACCTTTCCATAGGTACCTGGTTTGTACTGTCTAAAATCAATATTTTTCGAGATATTTTTTAGATAATTTTTGGTCAAAACATTACTCTACTTAAAATGAATTCTCAGAAAAACGGTTAAAGGTGGGGGTTTTAAATTGATCAGTGTTTCAAGGGGAAGCTTGCCCGATGCGAATCCAGTCCGTTTCACTTTTCTGTTACTAAATAGGGACTCAAAAATATTGATTAAAAACGCTAAAATTGAAGTAGCACTAACTCATTTTTTTTTAAATGGAATGATATTATATTCTTTTCATATTATAAAAATAAATTAAAAATTTAATCTTTTATATAAAATTCCCTATACCTAAATCTAACCGATTATGATTTTTCTAGAAAAAAAATAATTTTCTTACGCGATTTTTAGGTAAACTAATGTCTTTTCGTTAATACTTTCTTCGCTTGTTCGGAATTTATAAAAAAAGTAAATAATTATTTTTAAATTTTACATTAAGAATGTTTTTTAAGTCATCGTATAAATAATGATCGAATTCACACCGCACAAACCTTTATTCTACAGTAAAATGTATGTGTCAATTTGACATTTTAATAATGTAATTCATTGAAGTACGTATAACTCGTGAAAACTGTTGTGTACTTGTGGATAAAAATGTTGTGCGATTATTGTGCAGGAATCCTCAACCCACAATCGGTTAGATTTAGGTATAGGGAATGTTATACAAAAATACTAAATTTTCAATCTATTTTTATAATATGAAATGAATATAATATCATGTCATTTAAAGAAAATGAGTTAGTGCCATTTCAATTTTAGCGTTTTTAATCAATATTTTCGACCCCCTATTTAGTAACAGAAAAGTGAAACGGAGTGGATTCGCATCGGGCAAGCTTCCTCTTGAAACACTGATCAATTTAAAACCCCCACCTTTAACCGTTTCTCTGAGAATTAATTTTAAGTACAGTAATGTTTTGACCAAAAATTATCTAAAAAATTAATATCTCGAAAAATATTGATTTAGGACATTACAAACCCGGTACCGTTGGAAAGGTCTAAATAAATAGATTTAAGAAAAAAATTTAAAATGGTGGAGTGCCGTTTAAGAAAATAGACTTGATGTCCCCTGTGCGCCCCCTAACTATATTGGGAGATAAAAAATATTTTAAGAAAGTATCTTTTTTAATGCAATATAACTTTTGTATTTACACATTTGGTCTATCTTCAGTAATAAAGCCACAATTCACCGATCCCCCGAAGTTGGGACACCCTGTATATGGAATATTCTCTCCAGATAGAAGTATTTCCAGGGAATGTAAAAGAGTTACTTGAAACGTTAGTAACTTTTTAACGAAATATAAATAAATTTGATAATAATAATTAGTACATTCAGCAGAACCTTTAGAAAATTTCAATAAAATACTAAATGATTGTGTTAAGTTTATAATAATAATTTTATAATTGTGTCTATCAGGTAATTATGTACTCAAAACAATGAGTTTTAATATTCATCAATTTTTATTTCAATAATTGTACATGTTTATAAGCCTCTTTTGGAAATTTGTACGTTAAGTACCAAAAGAAAAAGAAAATTTGGAGAAGTGTATATAAACATGTACAATTGTTGAAGTAAAAATAAATTATTATTAAAATTTCATGTTTTAGATTACTTAATGACCTGAAACACACAATTAATATATAAAATCCCTATTCTGTCTGTCTGTGGATCGGTGGATCTGTCTAAACGTCCGTAACGAAAACTACACTGATAAATATTAATACATTGATTTATCAAATATCAGTTTGTTTCCAATTCGTATATACAAGACAAATAATGAATTGCACGGACATATAATGTAAGATATCCTATCTTACTTATTGGTGAAGCTCTTAACGCACATTCGCAACTTTAAACTATAAAAAATGTTTCAACAACTAATAGTTTGTGATGTCAAGCAATCATTTTTCTCAGTGTAGCGAAAAACTTTCCCCAAAATGCAGCCGCTCCGTCGGTAAGGGCTTTGGATAGTTGATAGTTAGGCCTTGAATAGTACAAAATTAGGTTAGGTAAATATGTCATTTGTGACAGCGTCAAAACACAAAATGTTAAACCATTGAATATTCAATGGTTAAACAGTATTTGGTGTTGCTTAGGGTTATCTGATTTTAAAACCATTTTTTCAAGTATGTTAGTTAAAACGGGGCGTCCACTAAAGGGCGTCAATAGTGAAGAGAAGAAGTCGGCAGTAGTAGTGACAGTCTATAAGATCACGTCAATTCCTCAACTTCACAATCTTAAAGAAAATATTTGCAAGAGAAGGAGTTCAATGGAGAATCGCACAAGTTCTAGAATTACCCGATTTGCAAAAATCGGACTCCCGTCTAGTGCTTTATAATAAGTAACATTTATTTGAAACAAACGTAAGGATCAAATATTGTTTGGATTAAATGTTAGTACGCGTTTGACTTGAATATTCCAAATTTGTCTGAATATTAGAATGATGTTGGCAAACGGATGACCCGTAAGTATTGCTATGTTTGCCACAAGACAAACATTTTTCTCCGTGTACCTCTTCCTGGCATCTAGGAATTATTTCTTACACATTGTTTCCCCCTTGTTTATCCGACACTTTTGTATCTGCAGTTCGCTCTTAAATATGTATAAATCACGAGCTGTGTATCTTGAATAGTTTATAGAAGAGATGATAAATGAAGCGATGTGAAGCAAATTGCTAATGCCCCGACTCCTCGGCTGTTGATGAATTATTTAGATTGGAACGAGAGCTAACCGCATACATTTTCGTCAGTCGTCAGCGTGACGTACGCACAGACTGCTCAGCAGCAGCATCTGGTAAGGCAATTTATTAGATAATTGGGCACATGATTGGTGCAGCAGTTGATTGGGCTAGCCAGGGACAAGCACTTTATTTTATTGTTAAGTTTGGAATTCTTGGAAGAGGCGAGATGAGTATTCGTCTTTTATTTCGGCTAAATCTAAGCAACCCTTTTGCGTCAGGTTGAACAGTTGTCAAGGTTACTTGTTTATTGACTACTAAGAAACTTCAGTCTTTCTGTATATTCGCTTTTCATAATTTCTTTTATTCCTGTCTTCTTTCACAGTGTCGGAGGTATGTTATGGTGAATTTTCCCTATTCCATGTTAACATTCTTGTTTTTCCTTCCTAGGGATCTGGGTTTGCTATAGCTGGTTGCTGTAAGGGGTTCCCAATTTGACGTTTTCGTTTACTTTGCCCATTGGTTTTTATGGAATAGGCTGGCCGTTATTTTGCCATTCATTTAGATTGAAGTGCAGCGAACCAAATGGAAGTGAAGTAAGTATAGTTACCTTCACGCACCCGTACAATTCAAAGCAAATTAATAAATTATAGGGAATTGAGACCCGTGTGTCGGCCATATTGATTTTAACATGAACCTAAAGTTGTAGCGTCCGGGTTCTTGTTGGCCTTTTGATTTACGTTTGGTTTTCTCAAAAGTCAACACCTTCCAACAACAGTTTATAGATGTTAGAGATGATGATATGTCACAGGAACAGTTAACACAGTAAACGAAGACATGATTTGTATACTGACCTGGTTCTCGCTGCTGAGGAGTTTGAGTTGGTCGTTGATGAGGCTGTACTTGGCCGACTCCTCCTTCCTGAGGGCCCTCTCCTTCTTCAGCTCTGGGCTCCAGAAGGTTTTGATGGAGTGCATGGAGGAGCCGAGCTTCTGGTTGGTGAGTTCGAGTTCCTTCTTGAGGTTGCCGAGTTCGCGCTGGAGGTCCGAGTTTTGATGCTGAAGTTCCCCGATGAAGGGCTGGTGGGAGGTGGGGGATTGCCTGGCGGATCGGGTGCTGTAGGGGTCGACGTCGTCGAAGTAGAGGCCCCTTTCGAGGCTGCGGTCGCGCCTGTCTCTGATAGGTAGGAACTCTCGGTCGTGGTCTATGGTGCCCCCCCTGTCCAGGGACTGGTACCTGACGGACATGGGGTTAGAGGGCCTGGTGGCGCTGCGGGAGCGGTGGTGGCCTGGCCCGACGGCCATCGAGCGGCCCCTTTCCTCGAGCATGGGGCTGGTTAGTTCTTCGGCGCCGTAGCCGTAGTGGCTGTAGCCGCCGTAACCGTGGTCGGGGCTGTTGTTTCCGGAGCGAGTCTGCCTGAGGGGCTTGCGGCCGACAGGGCTGCCCCCGGGGTAAACCCGGCTGGGGGACCGGTCCACGGTGGGCAGCCTCACGCCCCTCGGGGACCGGTTTCCCCCCACGTACGCGTCTCGGGACATTTCATGACATGTCACTCAACGAGCTCACCGAACGACAGGCACACTTTCTCTCTTCCGCCGTTTCCCGGAAAACTTGGTCTTTGGGTCGGGCTCGCCTCTGGTCTCGTTCTGGGGGCGGCCGACGACACTACCACTACCCTCTCTCGCGCACTACGTCCCTTCTGCTCGCGGAGGTCGTCGTCGGGGCCCTTCTCGCTTCTCGCCGTTCGTTTCTCTCCTCGACTTTCTCACCTCTCGTTTCTCGCCTCTCGTTTCTCGCTTCTCGTCTCTCGTTTCTCGGCCCTCGTTACTCGCCTCTCGCTTCTCGTTCCTCGCTTCTCACTCCTCGTTTCTCGCTCGCACTCTCCTCGGTGATCAATGAACGGGTTTTGTGTGGAGGTCGGCTTGCGCGCGCATCCCCACGAATACACACTTACACACTCGAACACAAAAGACACCTACGCTACGCGACCGACGCCGCCGACGCATTCACACACGACACTCCTGCATCCGAAAGTCGATGGCGTCCTTTCGATCCCAACCCCGACACTTCAGGGCCTTCGGAGGCTCGGGAGAACGTCGAACATGTCGAGGGAAGACGTCGCCGTCGCTTTCACTGGCGCTTTCGCTGTCGTCCTTCCTGATGCTTTTGCTCTCGCTGTTCCTGATACTTTTGCTGTAGCTCTTGCTGAGGTTTTTCCTGTCGCTCTTACTGGCACTTTTGCTAACGCTTTTCCTGTCGCTTTTGCTGTCGCTTTTGCTGTCGCTTTTGCAGTCGCTTTAGCAGTCGTTTTGTTAGCAGCCGTCGCTGTCGACGTCGCTTCCTCGGAGACGAGTCGAGGCCTTCTCGTCGGTGTCCTGTCGCCGCCGAACGACACTGCCATCAATGAATGAACTGCACGGGAGCCGCGGCGGTAGTGCGAGTGTCGGGTCGCGACGTGCCGTTCCGACGGCGGCGCGAATTTGGCCCGTAAGAGCGTCGCGGCGGAGATGCGCCCGGGTCTGCAGCTGCGGCGCGCACGCCCCCGCACAATTGGGTCAGTGTTTCGCCCAGTGCCGGCGTGCGTATTGTGCCTACCTCTTTCACAGTCCCGCTCTTTCACTACTGACTCCTTTCCCTGACACTCTTCCTAACGCGCTCTAGGGCTCTAGGATTTGGGAGCTGTGTCAAACGTTTTTTTAGGTTTCCCAATTTGTTTCCTTACTATAATTTACAATTTTACAATCACTGCAAACATTTCTAGATGTTATCAATATACAATATACACATATAATATAATATCCTCAATTACTCAATTATAATATCTAATGTGCACTTCTCTACAGAGCCAATTAATTTTTATATCCAATTGTTGTGTATTTAATGTGTAACTTAATATGTGTAATTTAATAGATCGATAAGCACAGAATGATTATCTTTGAAATACCTGTATATCAGGTGTAGTCAAACAATACCTGATCTTATATTTTGAACATACCTCGTATGTCTGATTATACCATTTTGTAGCTTAGGCAACCAAACGTACGCGAATTGCACCATTTGTATGGCATTCTAGCTACATTCAATGTCCATTTGCTAGTTTCTCTGAAAACAGCGAAGACAGAACCCTAATTAATCATGAATCTACCAAATAAAGTGCAGAGGTCTATATTTTAGGTCTATTCATCGACGTTGAATCTATTCAACGATGCGACGTTGATTTTATTGACGAAACTACGCGGTTGTTTCAATAGCCACTGATGGCAGCCCGGTCGGCTCCCACAAGCAGCATTGTAGATCCCTGTAATCTAACTCGTTTAAATCCCCTGAGTTATGCAACACATAATGCAGCCAATGCTTTCGTTATGAGGCGAATGCTGTAGCATAGGTAGTTGCAACGTTGGATAGTTGTAGCACATATATGTGGTTGTAGCCAAGGACGTTGTAGCTTGACGCTCCGATAGATGACGCGCTAATTCATAGCGCGCAAACGCTCAGGATAACAGAAACCTCTTGAATAGAAGACAAATATTTTTTTTATTATTACACATGAGAGATACATCGTAATATACAAAATACAAAAATTAATTACTAATCGAAAGGTTTACGGTGGTAGAGAGATATAGAAATAAATAATAAGTTATATTATATAACAATTGCAAATATTAACGCTATTCTAACTAATCTAAATCTAGATTCTACTATATTACACGCTGTTTATCCGCAGCTATGCGGTTTATCCTACCTACTATGCACTTAAGAGTTACGCATTATATAAATTAATACTTTCGGCGGATACTTTCGTTACAAACATGTAAAACGTAAAATTACACGGAACAATAAATAATTATAATAATAATAACAAACTTCCCTATTTTGTATTTAGATCAGTCGATTTGTTCAGCACGAAAAGTGCGCGTACGTGTGCAATATTGCTTAGTTATGGTTTAAATGAAGTATAAATTCCAAACTTTAGAATTTAAACTTTAGTAGCTAAAATCTAGCACATATACATGTAGTGGCTTTAGTTAATATCATTCGGGCAAGATTTTCGTCTTGGTAACCAGCATACCTATTTACATGGTTGTTGTAGCTCGCTTTCGGTACGAGTCGCCATCAAAAATTCTTCTCGATATTTCTTAAATGTACGGCAAAATTTGATATTTTGTAAATACATATACGGAGGTTAAGCTGCGTTGGCAAAATTTGTCATATTATGGGTATGTAGTTATTTGCAAGTGTACTCTTCTGTCCTTTCGCTGCACGTGTCACAGTCCACGTAGCAGCACCAATGGAACTTGCAGCGGCATTGCCAGGTCTTCATGTATTGGTGGGTGTTGTAGCCTCGGCCGCAGCACATGAGGTCGCATCCGTCAGTCCCTAAAATTTTAATTAAATTTTAATTTTGAAATTAAGCTAAATGTTTGAAATAAGCTAAAGAAACCTGAGGCCATTAAGACACTAAAGAAAATTAACAAAAGAATCCTGGGGCACTAAATGTTCAAGAAAATAATCTAAAAAAACTTGCAACTATTAAGACACTAAAGGTTCAAGAAAATAATCTAAAAAACCTAGGACTATTAAGACACTAAAGGTTCAAGAAAATAAGTTAAAAAAGGTAGGACTATTAAGATACTAAAGGTTCAAGAAAATAATCTAAAAAACCTAGGGCTTATTAAGACACTAACAGTCTTATTCATAAACGAAGACTAACTTAGGTCTAGTTTAACCGTCATAATTAGTTGTCAAATGAATAACCTCAAAATTTAGTATTTACGCGGATGACCGAGATTCCGTACAACGCGGTTTGAACCTGATTTAAATGTATTTTATGAATAATACAGTTTCAGTTTTACTCAAAAACAGTACTTAAATCTGGTTCAAACCGCGTTGTACGGAATCTCGGTCATCCGCGTAAATACTAAATTTTGAGGTTATAATTCTGTTGACAACTATTTATGACGGTCTAACTAGACCTACGTTAATCTTCGTTTA
>JAWQRP010004865.1:0-11368 GCA_033557875.1 Quadriops clusia | reverse complement strand
TTATTATGAGTGATGATAACATAGTATAAGCTGAGTGAGCGAAGCATAGGCTATTATTATGAGTGATGATAACATAGTATAAGCTGAGCGAGCGAAGCATAGGCTATTATCATGAGTGATGATAACATAGTATAAGCTGAGCGAGTGAAGCATAGGTCATTGTCATGAGGAATGATAATATAGAATAAGCTGAGCGAGCGAACCATAGGCTATTATTATGAGTGATGATAACATAGTATAAGCTGAGCGAGCGAAGCATAGACTATTATCATGAGTGATGATAACATAGTATAAGCTGAGCGAGTGAAGCATAGGTCATTGTCATGAGGGATGATAATATAGAATAAGCTGAGCGAGCGAAGCGAGCGAAGCATAGGCTACTATCATGAGTGATGATAACATAGTGTAAGCTGAGCGAGCGAACCATAGGCTATTATTATGAGTGATGATAACATAGTATAAGCTGAGTGAGCGAAGCATAGGCTATTATTATGAGTGATGATAACATAGTATAAGCTGAGCGAGCGAAGCATAGGCTATTATCATGAGTGATGATAACACAGAATAAGCTGAGCGAGCGAAGCTTAGGCTATCGTCATGAGTGATGATATCATAGAATAAGCTGAGCGAGCGAAGCGAGCGAAGCATAGGCGAAGCGAGTTAAGTATAGGCAATGATATGAGTGATGATACAGTGCTCGAATATCGTTTGAAACAAAACAACCCACTTACATTTTGGTATCAATAATTACATATGGATTAGAAAACACTTAGTAGCAGTTCTAGTGTGTTGCAAGTGTGGCCACAGGGAACACGCGACAAACCTCGACAATTTGGGGGATCAATTCCCGCACGAATGGAACTAATAATTGGGGATTCTTCGTACAATTTCCGTCTTACCGTACGGAGCCGGCGTTTGCTGGAAAAACACACGTCAACTAACCGCTTTGGAATTGTGTGTGGGAAAATTTTCAGGCCGTCCATGACCAAGCCAACTTTTAGGGATATCGACCTTTGCAAATCGATCTCGAGCGCTGAAATATTAATTGCCCAAACAGATATGTAGGTACTCCTGGGGCCTCATCGGCACCCGCTAAACTTCGGCCTTCACTTTTCATTCTGCGTCTCACTTTCTCCAACATGCTGCAGATACTGCTAATTCCGTTGAGTAACTCTAGCCGCACTTGCCGATTAGCCTGCGACCGTGCACTTGATAATGGTACACACTTGATCATGGTACACTTGATCATGGTGCTGTTGTTGCTTTCCTAAAGGTTACTTGTTTCTGTTATGTATGTAGTTCTTTCCCGAGAATAATCTAGATGATAAACGTGTGGTTTTACTAGATGAAAAATTTATTTATTTCGTATTTATTTATTTCGTATTTATTTATTTCCTATTTATTTATTTCGTATTTTTTTATTTAGTATTTATTTATTTCGTATTTATTTATTTCGTATTTATTTATTTCGTATTTTTTTATTTAGTATTTTTTTATTTAGTATTTATTTATTTAGCTTTACACTTTTAAATGCAATGCATTATTAATAAGAGAAAATGGTTCCTGAAATAAGCAGCTTAAGACGAATTATGCAAATCATTCGTCGTTAATTTGTTGCGATGGCAAGCGGTTTAATGATACGATTGTGACCTGTTTGCACGTCAGGAAAATGATCTAAGCGCAAATTAATAACATGTGCGAGTGCATTTCTGCGTACTTCAACTGTAGTTAAGTGTATGCGCTCTCTTGCCGGCTCTAACTGTACTCAATGCTGCGCTCGACCGCTACACATGTTTTTAATAACAAATTAGTTAAATAGGAATAAATATGTTGTTAATATGTAATCAAATAATTAAAATAAATCAATTTTCTTAATTGCAGATTGCCGCGGCTCCGTACATGTGGTTCACAAGGTGTACATGTGCTGGGGCAGGTCTCGTGGATGTGGCCATGGCATTAACACTGAAAGCATTACACTTATGGGCTCGCAGGTCGGACACATAATAGGTGAGTGATTGTAAGGTTCTCTAAGACGGCTGTCATTGCCCGTCATGCGTTCGAATTGACACAATGTTTCTTCGAAACCTCATATGTTAATTGCGCGATAAGAACGGTGCGCTAGAGAAAGATATCTAGCCCCAGGTACAAGGAAATACTTGGAGGACAACGGGTTTATCAAATTACTTAGGTCTGGCCGGCATCTCGATGGAGCGGCACGTCGCTGAGACAGGTGATCGAGGAGGCTGCGGACGCAGAAATTGTGGCCGCAGAATTTGTGATCGCAGAATCACTGTTCAATTATCAAGAATATAATCAAGAAGGCCGTCGCGCGCCAAAGTGCAAATATGATTTATACTTATTGGGTTTGTTATTAAGTGAGGCTGGACAAATTTGCATGTGGTGAAAGCCGCTCGCAATAATTGGACGATTGAGCAATTAAAACCGATGGGTCGCCATCTATTCAATTGGAAAATAATAACTACCTCTGTAATGGGCCGCTTAATTTCGAATGCCATCTAATTTTATGGGAGTTCATAGTTCTTTTGTTTTTTTTTGTTTTTTTTGCAATTGCGAGTCGTAGTTAGCTGCGTGTTTATTATGTGCGGTGTTTTTAAGGCGTGCGTTACCTTGCAATAGTGCCGTCTGTCAACGTTGGAGGGCGCTGATTGCGCGTGCGCGGAAGGTCGTTAGAACTGTTTGGCCGACGTTTGTTGCCTTGTCAATTACGATCGAAATTTCGCACACACGCCGTCTTCGATCAATTAGGGGGATTAGGGATTCGGGGACAGGTGTTTTGGCTGACTTCGGTTGATCCACAAAAAAGTTTGCAAGGTGGAGGAATATTTTTTTGCAAAATAATTTTTCTTGTGTTCGCGGCGAAACTTTCCAGAGTGCCGTGGACGAAATATACGTCTTCCAATTTAAGCGCCGAATTTAAAATGAATAGTTCAGTCGGAGAGCGATCGATTCGGATTGAATTTTTAAAAGGGCTCTTACATCGGGTTGCTTAGCGCTGGAGGGCTGAATTCTGTTAATTTTGCATTAGCAGAGTCGAATCGTCTTGAAGATTCGATTCTCAAATGAAAGAGTAAGGAGGTAACTAGATGATATTATCATATTATTGTTATCAAGCGTTCTTATAGCATAGCACATCCCCGCCTACGAGAACCGAAAAGAAATAACCAAGGGGTAATTGAGGGGTGATTGATGGACAAGGCCACGCAACCCCTCCCAGAGAGTCTTTCTCAACATAAAGCGCGGGATCAAGCAGGCCGCGACCGAGTTCAACGGACAGCCCGTTCACTCGTCTGGTGTAGGGGTAGGTAAAGGCTGAGCGAGCGAGAGCGAGATCCGGAGCAAGGGACCAAACAGGCGAAGCGTCGCAGGAGGCGTCGGGACGCCGTTTTTCGGCAGGCCTACTTTAAAAAAAGTTGTGCGCCGCTCCCCTTTAAGTCGAGACGGCTATGTATGTTTATCAGGGCGGAGGAGAATTGACCTGCTCAGGCCTCCGCATGACCTCCGAATGTTACACACAAATCGGAAATTAAGGGAAAACCATTAGGCGAGGTCATCTCAGTTGTCATTGCCAACATTACTTATTGCCATAATGTCACATCAAGGCGTACCAACTTTCCAAAATTGAATCTATAGCCATTATCCCCAAAGAGTTTACGTTATAAGTAGGGGGTGGCAATTTTTCCAATCGTTGGAGCTCTTTAAGGGTAATTACGGTGATTTCCGATGAAATCGATGGGCCTCGAATTCCGGATTGTTTCTATGCTCCACCTGGCACGTGGCGCCCCACTATTATTTTTTTTTTTATATAAAAGAATAGTAAAGTAATAATGTAGCAACCTCATTGATAGCCTCGTGATTAGACTCATTAGAAAACTCATTAGCCTCGAGCCGCACACGGCAGACATGGACGACCCCCTTAGCCCCCCGCGGCGGGGTCGTCCGCATAAAACGCCGCAAACCACTTTTTATATAAAGTTGACAAGAGTCCGTCAACGTCTGCAGTTCGTCAGAAATGCAGCGATCCTCTTTTGTCTTGCCGCCGGTCTTTTGTTTCTTTCATCCTGCACGGTTAAATATTTGTGACCTTATAATTCAGCAATTTATATTTCGAGCTTGGATTTTAGAAATACTTAGGAGGCCCTGCCAGACAGTTATTTGAGACTAGCTTTTGTTTTTCGGCCGTGTTTTGCTCTTGTCCGCGACAGATGCGCCTCCTTTCATCTTCAGACAATTACTCCGCCACACCCTGTATATATTAGCGTTAGAATTTCGAATTCGCCCGGTAATCATGAGGAGAACCTCTCGTTCTTGATTCATCATAGATCGAACAACTGATAACACAATAAAAATTCTTTTGCCATTTTATTTTCAAACATTACTACAATATTGACTATTCATCATTAATATTGAACACCAATATATATTTTTAATACGTAATTTTAATACGTAATTTTAATATATAACTTTAATATGTATATAATTTAAATATTCAATGTAACAATAATTTTTTAACCATAAGCAAATCGCCAACAACCTAATAAACAAATATCGTTCAAGGCCACGGCGAACATGTAAACACACACACAAAAAACAAAACGCTTCAAACATAACAATTTTTTACGATAAATACCGGACTGCCCATTTAACGCAATTCATTTGGAAAAATGCCTCCCGAAAAGGAATCCAGGAAAAATTCTGCCTATTTTTAAAAGTTCATTAAAAAGATCAGCGATTCCTGCGCAACTATTAGCAACTTTTTGCCGGGACTGTTTTTACCGCTTTTAATTTTCCTAAACGATTGTTTAAAACGTAATTAGCCCGACTCTGTTATTTCCTAGGCACGAAGTAATTGCTCTTTTCGTCGGCGAATTCCAATTTTTCCATTACTTTTGTGAATTGTTGCCCGCGAAACGTCAACTAAATGTCATTTTTTTCCTAAATATCAACCTCAAATGTCAAAGTCAATGTCAACGTCAAACTCAATGTCAAAGTAGAACACAATGTCAACGTCAAACTCAATGTCAACGTCAAACTCAATGTCAACGTCAAACTCAATGTCAACGTCAAACGAAAATGATGTAGAAGGCGTATCAAAAAACTCGACCAAAAAAACCAAAATGCGTAGAAATCGGGTAATTTCGATGACGTAGGGCTCATTATAATTCAATCTTCCAGGACATGAGCAAGGCTCGCAACAATTAAAAATGAGAATATGAAAAAAGAAAATATGATTAATGCATGATACACATATGATTTGAACGGCGTTGGCAAAAAAGCAAGCGCGCATCAAGGTGCACTTGATGCTTATTAAGGTGCTATTATGGCCAATAATCTGACAGATAAAGTCGTGTACTTAGTATATAATTGCTTATTGATACCGTCACGTAACGCTGCTAACTGTTATGCTAAACACTTGAAAGTTTAATCGTGCTTTTTGCGTTAATTAATACTAAGTTAAGGGAGTAATAAAGATTACTTGCTAATTTTGAATTCTTATTTATTAAATCTTAGAGCAATAAAATTACAAAATTAGAGTTTCAAGTAATTGAATAAGATAATCAAATTATTGAGACGATGAGCCCGCTCGATTCGCTCGCTCGCCGCCTCGCGCCTTCGGCGCTCGTTTTTTAAGACACTTTACTGGAGTTTCTTATATCCAACTTTCGTTTCAAAATTATAAATTATTATTATTATAAGAATATATCATATGTATGAAATATTACAGGTATAAAATATAATAATAATAATAATTCAATTTAGTTCTATGATAATAAGATCATTCTCGAGAATCATAAAATTATTTTGAATAATAATTTTTAGAGATATCGAAAACGAAAAGAATAATTTAAAGATTTTTAATAGGATACTATAAAGATATTGAATAAGACAACGATGATTTAAAGATATTGAATAAGATAACGATAATTTAAATATATTGAATAAGACAATGATAATTTAAAGATATTGAATAAGACAACAATTATATAAAGATATTGAATAAGTTAACGATAATTTAAAGATATTGAATAAGACAACGATAATTTAAAGATATTGAATAAGACAACGATAATTTAAAGATATTGAATAAGATAACCATAATTTAAAGATATTGAATAAGATAACGATAATTTAGAGATACTGAAAAGAATAATTTAAATATATTGAATAAGATAGCGATAATTTAAAAATATTGAATAAGTTAATAAAAATAAAAGAATGATGAGCTCGCTCGCTTCGCTCGCTCGCCGCCTCGCGCCTTCGGCGCTCGATTTTAAGACACTTTACTGGAGTTTCTTACGTTCAACTTTCGTTTCAAAGTTATAAATTATTTTTATTTTAAGAATATATCATACGTATAAAATATTATAAAAGTTTTATGATAATAAGATTATTTTTGAGAAACATAAAATTATTTTCAATATTATTTTTTAGAGATATCGAAAAGAAAAGAATAATTTAAAAATATTGAATAAGACAACGATAATTTAAAGATATTGAATAAGATAACAATAATTTAAAGATATTGAGTAAGACAACGATAAGTTAAAGATATTCAATAAGATAATGATAATTTAAAAATACTGAACAAGATAATCGAATCATTGAGACAATGAGCTCGCTCGCTTCTCTCGCTCGCCGCCTCGCGCCTTCGGCGCTCGTTTTTTTTAAAGATACTTCACTGGAGTTTCTTACGTTCAACTTTCGTTTCAAAGTTATAAATTATTTTTTTTAAATATAGCATAGATATGAAATATTATAAAAATTCTGTGATAATAAGGATATTTTTGTGAATCACAAAATTATTTTGTATAATAATTTTTAGAGGTATCGAAAACGAAAAGAATAATTTAAAGATTTTGAATAAGATAACGATAATTTAAAGATATTGAAAAGAATAATTTGAATATAATGAATAAGATAACGATAATTTAAAGATACTGAATAAGATAACGATAATTTAGAGATATTGAATAAGATAACGATAATTTAAAGATATTGAATAAGATATCGATAATTTAAAGATATTGAAAAGAATAATTTAAATATATTGAATAAGATAACGATAATTTAAAGATACTGAATAAGATAACGATAATTTAGAGATATTGAGTAACATAACGATAATTTAAAGATATTGAATGAGATAACGATAATTTAAAGATATTGGCAAGAATAATTTAAATATATTGAATAAGATAACGAGAATTTAAAGTTATTGAATTAAATAACGATAATTTAAAGATATTTAAAAAAAATTATTTTGTATAATAATTTTTAGAGGTATCAAAAATTTAAAGTTATTGAATAAGCTCATTGAATTATGAAGACAGTTAACTGGAGTTTCTTACATTCATTTTATAACTTTGAAACTAAAGTTATAAAATATTTTTATCTTGACAATATATCATAGATATATAATATTATAAGAAATCTATGATAATACATACTAATAATATATACCTATATTATATTCGCATACGTAATAAAAATCATTCATAACTTTAGACGAATAATTTGATCATCTTATTTAATATCATTAAATGATTGTTTTCTTATTCAATATAGTTAAATAATTCTAAAACATCTCTTTATCATAGAATTCTTATAATATTTTATACCTATGACAGATTCTTCAAATAAAATCAATTTCTTAAAATAAAAACAATTGATAACCTGCGACCGAAATTTGATTATAAAAACTTCAGGAAGTGTCTTATTATCGTAGAAGTCTTATAATATTTTATATCTATGATAAATTCTTAAACTAAAAACAATTTATACCTTTGGTCCAAATAATTTGATTATCTTATTTGATTTCTCTAAATTATTGTTATCTTATTCAATATTTTTAAATTATAACTGATTATATTATTCAGAGCTTTAATTTATTGTTTTGTTATTCAATGTATCTTAATAATTATTAAAATAATTTTATTGTTTTCAAATATAATCTTATTATCACAGAATTTTTATAATATTTTAAACCGATGATAGATTCTTAAAATAAAAGCAATTAATAACTTTGACCGAAAATTGATTGTAAGAAACTCCAGTGAAGTGTCTTAAAAAACGAGCGCCGAAGACGCGAGGCGGCGAGCGAGCGAGCTCAGTGTGCCAATAATTCAATTATCTTATTCAATATCTTTAAATTATTATCCATTATTTTATTCTATATCTCTAAATTATTGTTACCTTATTTAATATCTCTAAATTATTACGGATTACCTTATTCAATAAATTTAAATTATCTCTAGTTATCTTATTTAATATCTTTCAATTTTTACTGATTATCTTAAACAACATTTCTACATTATTATAAGAATAATATTTATTTTCTTAAAAATAAGTAGTATTATTATCGTAGAATTTTTATAATATTTTATACTAATGATATATTTAAAAAAACAATTAATAACCTTGGACCATAAATTGATTGTAAGAAATTCCAGTGAAGTGTCTTAAAAAACGAGCGCCGAAGGCGCGAGGCGTCGAGCGAACGAAGCGAGCGAGCTCATCGTGCCAATAATTCGATTATCTTATTCGATATTTTTAAATTATCGTTATATTAGTTAATATCTATATATTATCGTTATCTTGTTTAATATTTTTAAATTGTTCTTTTCTTATTCGATATTTCTAAAAATTATTATTCAAAATAGTTTTATGATTCTCAAAAATAATCATATTATCTTAGAACTTTTATAATATTTTATACCTATGATATATCCTTAAAATAAAAATAATTTATAATTTTGAGACGAAAGTTGAATGTAAGAAGCTCCAGTTGAGTGTCTTAAAAAACGAGCGCCGAAGGCGCGAGGCGGCGAGCGAGCGAAGCGAGCGAGCTCATCATTCCTTTATTTTTATCAACTTTTTATCAACCCATTTTAATACAAGTTTGTGTATAAAATGGGACTCTTATATTCGGACAGAGGGAGTATCTTTATATTATCGTTATCTTATTCAATATCTTTAAATTATCGTTATCTTGTTCAATATTTTTCAATTATTCTCTTCTTATTCGATATCTCTAAAAATTATTATTCAAAATAGTTTTATGATTCTCAAAAATAATCTTATTATCTTAGAACTTTCATAATATTTTATACCTATGATATATCCTTAAAATAAAAATAATTTGTAATTTTGAAACGAAAGTTGAATGTAAGAAGCTCCAGTTGAGTGTCTTAAAAAACGAGCGCCGAAGGCGCGAGCTCATCGTGTCCATAATTCGATTATCTTATTCAATATTTTTAAATTATCGTTATATTATTTAATACATTTATATTAGCGTTACCTTATTCAATATTTTCAAATTATCGTTACTTATATTAGTCAATATCTTTATATTATCGTTATCTTATTCAATATTTTTAAATTATTCTTTTCTTATTCGATATTTCTAAAAATTATTATTCAAAATAGTTTTATGATTCTCAAAAATTATTTTATTGCCATAGAACTTTTATAAAAGAAAAATAAATTCAAAAGAATTTAATAAGAACATTTTTATAATATATTATACCTATGATACATTTTTAAATTAAAAATAAATTATAACTTTGAAACGAAAGTTGATTGTAAAAAACTCCAGTGACGTATCTTAAAGAACGAGCGCCGAAGGCGCGAGGCGGCGAGCGAGCGAAGCGAGCGAGCTCATCGTCTCCATAATTCGATTAAGTTATTCAATATCTTTAAATTATCGTTAGGTTCTTCCATATCTTTAAATTATTCTTTTTTTATTCGATATCTCAAAAAACTATTATTCAACATAAGTTTTATGAGTCTCAAAAACAATCTTACTATTATAGAACTTTTAAAATATTTTAAAGCTGTGATATATTTTTCAAATAAATAAAAATCATTTATAACTTTGAAACGAAAGTTTAATGTAAGAAACTCCAGTGAAGTGTCTTAAAAAACGAGCGGCGAAGGCACGAGGCGGCGAGCGAGCGAAGCGAGCTAGCTTATCGCCCCCATAATTCGATTATCTTATTCAATATTTTTAAATTATCGTTATCTTATTCAACATCTTTAAATTATCGTTGTCTTATCCAATATTTTTAAATTATCGTCATATTATTTAATATCTTTATATTATCGTTACCTTATTCTATATTTTTAAATTATTATTTTATACAATTACTGTTACTTTATTTAGTATCTCTAAATTATTACAGATTATCTTATTTAATATCTTTAAATTACTACTGATTATCTTATACAACATTTCTAAATTATTATAAGAATAATATATTATATTAATATATATAGTAATATTTATTTTTAAAAATAAGTAATATTATTATTATAGAATTTTTATAATATTTTAAACTTATGATATATTTAAAACAAAACAATTAATAACTTTCGATCAAAAATTGATTGTAATAAGCTCCAGTGAAGTGTCTTAAAAACCGAGCGCCGGAGGCGCGAGGCGGCGAGCGAGCGCAGCGAGCGAACTCATCCTTTTAGTGATTTGATAAACTTCCATAATTCGATTATCTCATTCAATATTTTTAAATTATCGTTATATTATTCAATATCTTTAAATTATCGTTGTCTTATCCAATATTTTTAAATTATCGTCATATTATTTAATATCTTTATATTATCCTTACCTTATTCAATATTTTTAAATTATTATTTTATACAATTACTATTACTTTATTTAGTATCTCTAAATTATTACAGATTATCTTATTTAATATCTTTAAATTACTATTGATTATTATAAACAACATTTCTAAATTATTATAATAATAATATATTATATTAATATATATTAATATTTATTCTTAAAAATAAGTAATATTATTATTATAGAAGTTTTATAATATTTTAAACCTATGATATATTTAAAAAAAACAATTAATAATTTTCGATCGAAAATTGATTCTAATAAGCTCCAGTGAAGTGTCTTAAAAACCGAGCGCCAAAGGCGCGAGGCGGCGAGCGAGCGAAGCGAGCGAGCTCATCCTTTTAGTGATTTGATAAACTTGAATAATTCGATTATCTCACTCAATATTTTTAAATTATCGTTATATTATTCAATATCTTTAAATTATTATTTGTTTAGATTAGGTTATTTTAGATGATTTTAAGTAAGAACAACTCATTCACACTGAAGGTAAACAAACACCAGGAAAGCCCACAGCCTCGTCGGATTGTGCACTCGACCAAAAGCCATCATTAAAACTTCCCCAGAATCAATTTAGACGCACCTATTGACATCAATTGATGATTTTTGTTATTTACGACGAGTTCCTGCAGAACAGGCTCGGTAATTTGTTTATTAAGTATTATTAAACATCAATTAAGGCGCGCGATTAAATACAGTGTGAATGAG
>JAWQRP010004864.1:0-11369 GCA_033557875.1 Quadriops clusia | reverse complement strand
GGAAGTGGTAGTTTACCTGAAACGGAAGTGAATCTCTTTCAAGTGAAGTGCCCTTTTGCTTGAAGGTATTTGTTTCAAATTTTGTACCAGCTTCAGAAATAACAAAACACTTACAGATATGTAATTTTAGCACAACTGTCCAACCGGAAGTAATCTTTTTTATCTATTTTTTTTTAAATTGCATGTGTGTATAATAACAAAATTATTCAAAAATCGCTCCGAATCCTAATGTGAATCTGTCTTATCTTGTCTAGTGCAACTTAGAAATATGCGAGAAAGTCGAGTGGAGACCACTCCATAGTTTTTGATAGTGTAGATCACAATAAAAACCACGCCCTATACAGATAAGTTTTTAATCTGTAGTTTCAAGTTTTCATATAGTTAAAGTCAGTAGAATTAGAAGTTAAAACTCAGCACTGAGTAGTTTGTCATTTAAATAAGTTAAATAAAATTACATAAGAAATAAATAGTTTAAATATAAACAAGAACTTAAAATTTAAATGCCATTAAATAAATAAAAACAGTAAACTAATTTATATATGTATAAAAACAACCCTGCAACAAAACGAGAAACGAAGCAAAAATCGTATTATATTACACAATATTCTATGTACTGAGTCTTAGAGCATGTTAGATGTGATGAAATTTTGTAAAGGAGAGAAGTAGGAGAAATGGGTAAAAAGAGAGAAAGAGGGAGAGATGAAGAGATAGTGAGAAAAAGAAAATCAGATTCTGTCAAAGGTTCGGTTTTTCTATAAAAATGCTTTTTCTTTTACCATGACATAAAAAACAGCATGCATGTTTAAATATAAAAGCTAATAGCCGTAGACAGAACTATAATAATAATTTTCATTGGCCACATTGGTCCTCATGTTTGGTGAAACATTAGCTTTCTTCTATTAACAAGCAATTATTTATTTTTAAAGTTTGAATCAATTATTATTGTATTACTTCCTACATTCCAACCTAAAGAGATTAAAGACTTGAAGTATGAAAGGTTCAGTGTGTTATTGAAATAATCAATTTTGATCAACAACTGCAATAAATCCTTTTGTTCGCAGTACCTGCGATGAATTATATTCTTGCTGTAAATATTGCAAAACACGGAAAGGTTTTTGAAAACATTAAAAATTCAAACAAACTCTGATGGTATAATATATTTAATTTATATATAATATATATATATTATATGCCTTACATGACAAAAGTCGAAGTGATTCACTTATATATACAACATTGTCGACTTTTTCTATTTATTTGGAGGAACTGTAGAATGTTTATATCATGCCCTATTTCCGCTTGCTACTTACTTCGCTCAACACACTGCCATATCACTTAATTATTGCTTGAAAGAATGTAATGAAATTATGGCAAAATTAAAATATCGATTTAATTATACATATCTCATCGTCTCCGTGATTATTGCAATTATGATCAATGTACAGTCACATGGACTTTAATAAGATTGACCGATCGTAATTTGTTATTAGAGAAAATAATCACCAAAACTTGTATTCACGATATTGGGATTGGGTAGACTATCTCTATTGCATATTCAGCTGGTTTGTCTTTATGACTTTTTTAAAATTGTGGCTTCTCAATAAACGGATATCCAAATGGAATCTAACAGAAATGAGCAAAGAACAGTTAGTAATTCAAGAACTTCGCCTTTGTGCCAAATGTTATGGTCTACTTACTCATGCATTGTCTAAAATGGGATTTTACTATTCAATTTCGATATTAGTTCCTATATTTTAAGCGTTGGTTGGTTTAGTTCTGGCAGTTCTTATTCCAATATTCAATTAGTATGATGATTTTAAAGCAAAGTACATCTAGATTTTTATAAATGTGGTGCTGGTATGGTTCTTCTCAATAAAGTCGCAGATTGCTTCCTACGAGTCCAGAATGACTGGAATATTGGTGTCAGTCTTGGATATTTCGATGGAAGGCGATGAGATGATTTTCGAGGTCATTAACGTTATTCTCCACATAAAACACAAATGTATGGAATTTAAAGCAGGGGGGTTATCACTTTGGACATGAAACTCATTGTTGCGGTAATCCAGAAAAATTTTACTCCTACTTGTCATTTATCTTGAGCCTTATTAAATGTTTCAGCACTTCATGCAAATGACCACATTGGTTCTTTTCCTATCAGCTTGGAGAAATCAATGGGTTATTGACACATAATTTTCTAAAAAATAGGAAAATCCTATAAAATATTGTTACTTACCTTTTCCACTTCGATTTTACACTATTATGAAATATACACTGAATGAAAATAGAAAGGAGCAAGGAGAGCAAATATGTTAAAACGTCATGCTTCGGCTAAACAAAATAACATACATACGTAAGAGTAGGTACATAGTATATTTCTCGTTCATTGATTTAAAAGTATGTAGTAGTAATTTGGTTAAAAACTCTAATGCTTTATAAAAGTAACATATAAAAGTACAATTAAATACGAAATAAAATAGAAGGAAACAAGTGCTTTGAAGAGCACACGTTGGCTGGGCGATGGATGATGAAAGAAGGATCACAACTCCTATTCTCAGTAATTGTTTCAGCTTCAATTTATGCAAGAAGAGATCTAAATGTAGCACCCTGTTTGCAACAACATGTCTTAACGATAATAAAATACTTAAGTGTTAAATCGTAAGACTTTATACAAATATTTCACAATATGTATAACTTAATGTACAGACCACTGTTTCCTATTGGACAAGAATACAGTACTTGATAATTCAACTCCCAGATTTCAGACACTTATCATTTAAGTCCTCATCAAGTCCATTATCATTTAAGCATCCTAAGTTCAAGTCCCACCCCAAACTATGTATCCTTGTTAGTTTCAGGTAGGGTAGGCATGTATTCGAGTGAGTAAGCCTTTTGTGTAATGTCCTCGATCGTCTGGCCAGCACAGTCGTTGGCGTCATGGCCAAGGGCCCCACAATTGTAACAATTGAGGGGTCGGTTAGGTGAGGGTGCGGGGTTGGGGGGAACGGGCAAACTGGAATAAAGAAGAGGCATATAAGAGTAAACGTTTTCATAGGTTGTGTAGGGGCTGTTGAAGGGGGGCCTAAGAGGCTGGGAGTAATGAGAAAACATTGACCTGTTCGCGGGAGGCATGGGAGCTAAATTCACGGCTTGGTAGCACGTCGAGTAAGGCACAGAGCAGTTGCTGAAGGGTGGTGGAGGATTGCTATCGCATGGCCCAAAAGGGGGCACTCCGTTAATCCTAGGCTTGTTAGAGTCGCCCCGCCCGGGACCATGGGGGGTCCCTGTAGGGGTGATCATCGTCGGGGTATCTGGTGGTGATTGGTTTATGCTGCTACTACTCGAAGAGCTGGAGTAATGCAATGAATTTTCACCCTCTACGTTTAGGGCTTGAATTTGATCGACTAGGTATTGATTGGAATATTTGTGCATGTGCGAATATCGGTGGAGGCCGTTCAACGGCTTCATCTCGTAAACCATCGCTCCTAGGAACGGTTCTCGTATTTTTTCTTCCTGTAGACGGTTGATCTGTAAAGATGACAAGGAAAAGACATTAATTTTTAAATTACACAGAAACTTCGTGTTTTTAAAAATTTTATTAACAATAAAAAATTGAAGATTTTCTTCTGGAGCAGTTGATGATTATACATGTTTCTTTCGAGTTCTTAAAAATATAATAAGAATGAAATTCTCTTGTGGATGTAAGTAGAGCAATGATATTATTAATACGAAGTGAGCTTTATAAGAGAATGATTGTTTAAAACATACTTACTGTATACCTATATTCGCACATGTCAAAGTTTGATTCTAAGATATAATTTTTAATATTTTTCAATGTTGTTCGAGTTGAATGATAAAAATAAGAACTCAAAATGGTGTGAATATGTACCACAAAAAAAATTACATACATATTTCCTCTTTCAATAATAATGAACACATATGATTTGAAAGCTTACATATATAATGATGTTAAATCTTATGGCTTGATAAATTAAAAAATGAAGTCAGGACAATTCTTGAACCAAGTTGTTTTAACTGAAGGAATTTGAATATAGTGTAAAGTATCATAAATATATTGTGTTAACAATATTTGCAAGCATATATCACAGAAAGTGATATACTGTGCTAAATTAACGAATAGGCACCCAGTGTAGAAAATTTGACTATCATCAGGCTTAACCTATCGGCAAATTTGCTATCGGCAACCGGCATGTTCAAGTATTGAAAATAAAGTTTTGTTCTAAGTTTATCAAAAAAAAGCACAGTAAAATTACGATCTCTATATCACAAACTTTAACTTAGTGCATCAAATTTTGCGAAATTATGATAAATAAACGTTTGTGGGATGATCATTCAAACACGCTTATAGCGGGAATATGTACCAGTATAGGCAACCAAACTTACAAACAATTATATGTCCTAGGTAGAAATTTAAGTTTTTCTGCTATATTAAAAATATTTTTGTTTACACATTAAAAGTAAAAATTTTTAAATGATCAAATATAAAAATTTCATAGAAAATAAACATTTGAAAAAAGTACAAGGATCCTGACCACGTCCAGCAAGAACGCATTAACTACATCAATTAACATCGTTAGAAATGAATAACATTTACCTTCAGAATATTTATTAAATACATATGATATATCTTACGTGCATATGCTAAAGATTAAAAAAATAGAATGACTCAGAATGAATACTTACTTCTTCGCTACTTCTCCTATCTTCGGTGGGCATGTGCGGTAGACTAGAGTGGGGCTGTGTGAGACCCGGGTGGGTGTCAAGGGCGATGGGGGGCGAAAGAGACGTTACAGGGTGTATTTCCATCGCAGAGGGCACTTGTGTTAATATTGCTGGTGGCACATTCGGTCGAATGCTGAATGTTCGGTGTGGCGACTGGGCTCGACTAGAATTAGGTGATGCCGTTTGACTGACTAGGGGTGATGCGGGTTGTGGGGGAAACGGGGCCACCTAAATAAATAAAATCGTTAGTTGTACAAATTCCGTTATGATATGTAGTCTTTCAACCTCAGGGGCCCCACAACTTGTTGCTGCAAAAACAGGTCTCGTCCAAAGAAGGGGTTGCATTATTTCCATTGGGGGATGGGGTGGTACTACTGGGTGAGGTGGAAGTCCGGGTGGCGGCACTACAGGGGCCACGTCAGAGGGATTAACCTGTAAATTGGGTGAATAAATCATTGTAAATTAAAAATAATGAACATCATTCGGATTACGTTGGATTTAAGTGGGCAGATTATGAACACATCTACATTGCTTATCATATACTTTTATTTAAGGTTTTAAATTCTGCTATGTTTTCTTGTGTCTACAGTTAATGAATTTTTTAAATTACCGTGGTATGTTTTGAAAATTCAATAAATATTTAAACGAAGTAGAAATAAGCTTTGTTCCATCCCCTACGTCCGACTAGTTCACGTACTAGTCAGACGATCAGAAGTTCATCAACAGTATGCGCAGTTTATAAATATTTATGTACTGCGCAATTTGTTTAAGAACTCCTTACCGTCTGACTAGTACGTGAACTAGTCGGACATAGGGGATGGAACAAAGCTATAAGTTGACTTCAATTTCAATTAATTGTCCTCGTACTATAATACTTGACTTTAATAAAAATGTAGACTAAAATATAATTATAAAAATTTTGAAATACATTATATTAGCTCAATTCTCCAAGTGGGACAATTGTTAAGAAGTAGAACTTTTAAAATGTGATGCCTCCTAGCATAATTTACACATTCAGGGTAATATCGGGCTTGTTTTTGCCAACTAAATGTGGTCTTATACATATAATCGCCAAAAGTTTATGTTGTACTATGGAAAATATTTGAAAATCTTTTATTTTATAAATCCTGATAAATCTGCAAAAAAATGTGTTTTATGTCACCTCAGAAAAATGAACCCTTTTGGAGGTATTTATGCCTTAAACTCCTCATAAAATAACTGCCAGGGCTGTGGCGCATGTTAAACTTACATGCAAAGATTGCTATAAAAGAGTTAATCGGCTGATTGAAATATTCAATAAGAATTTAATTTCTATAAAAGGGTACAAAAACTGTTACTTTTTCCCAAATTTTACTGCCTAAGTACATATTTCTCGTGATGGGATAAACATCTAACTAGTAATTGATAAAATCCTGTAAGATAAATATTTAGCATTGTAAAAAGCATTACAGAAATAAAAGGTTTCTCGATATTGTTGTAATTTTAAAATGACATCATTGTCCTATCGGTAATCCAGAGAGTATCGTTGTTTTATACTGTGAATTGTTAAATAAATAAAACATATATATGTTACCATTAAAGTGAAGAAACCATATAATCCTCAGAATAACTAGGTAATGTGGAAAATATATATACAAATCAGTTAAAGTGTAAAATTTAGTATTTTACACATAACATATATATAAATTAATTGAATAATGCAATTTCAGATTTAAAATAGACTACTAAAGTCCATTTTATATTTAGCTTACGGGTAATGATTTTTGGGTAGTTGGGTATCCAAAACCAGGTGGATAACTATAAACGCTGGGCTTGGGCGATATCCTCTTCTTCCCTTCCTTGTAAGTGAGCAGGTTGAGGAGGACGTCTGAGAAGAATCTCTTCTGTTCATAGGAGAAAGCAGGATGGTGTACTCCCAAAGTAAACAGCAGAATGAGTTCGCCGACTAGATTTTCGTCTTTACACTTTCCCTTGGCTAAATGTTCGTCAACCCAATCTGTCCTAAACAAATTTTTGTAATACCAATTAGCACAAACACAATTTCGGGCAGATAGAAGGGATATGTAGATTAGGATGCGATGTCTCGTGCTTTCCTCCACGAGACCGGATTGCAGTGAAGTGTCTTTTGAGAGTTTCTCGACGTCGTTGGCGACAATGGCGGGCCCTCGTAACTCCTGATAGCTATGTTTGCCGATCTCCTCGACGCAGCTCCCGAGGAACCGGATCTCGAACGGCACGCACATATTGAGTAATTCGAACATAACATTTATCCGTTTGTAGCACTCTAAGTCTTTAAACCATGATAAAACATCCTCCTTACACACCATCTCCAGAAACCATTGATGTTCTCAAGCGAGACTCTGCAACAGAAATCCTTGTGTGATGCTTCAATAATGACATAACCTTAATTCGCACTTACATCAAATTCATTCATGAACATATCAAAAGTCAAAATGATTTTCCCCGAATGGCATTGGACAGGTGAAAGCTTCTTGCTCCTTAAATCGAATGCTGAGCTGTTGAAGAACACCCAGTAAATGTGATGTTTAACATAGAAGTCAGATTGGTCAAAGAGTCTTCTGCTCTTCTTCCAGATATGTACGTAACGCTGTTTCGTGTCAGGTTCGCTTTACTTCCGCCTCTTTCGCACTTCTTCAATCACTTTTACCATCATATTTTAGGTACATTCTATAAATAGGGATTCCACACTACTTGCCCACTATGTATCCACTTATCAACATATGATAAATGGCGCGAAGCTTGCTCAATTCAAAATGTGCGACGAACGGAAAGATTACACATTCTCACGCATCCCAAATTTAACAAATCTGTCGTTTCCTTCCAAGCTTAAAGCCTTGATCTTTACAAAATTACAAACAGTATCTCCGTTCTCGCTATACATAATAAATTATTGTATAATATAGGGTAACTTTTACATATATAGGTCCCATCTGTCAAATCTGGGAAGAAACTATTTTTAAGTCAAAATAAGCGATCCAATTGGGAAGATATTTTCAGGGGAAAGTGCGTCTACATTTATTGCTGCGTTTTGAAAGCTTACTTAGTGAGTATTTTATTTTCAATGATTTTCTTTAGGAAGAAACGATTTTTTTGACGTATGGAAATCTAACCTTACCTTTGATGGTAGCCACATTACCTGTAATGGTAGCTGTATTATCGACTGTGTATCTTAAATGATGGGTTTGCAACAAAACTATGCTGTATTTAAAAAATTACAATTTTAAAATTACGTAAAATATCTTTTAAATTACATTTTTCTATTATATAAACTTATTCATAACTCGCTACTGCAAGTAGTATCTGAGAAATAAAATATTTTTTCAGATAGCCTGAAAATTTCAAGTGGACAAGGAAATGAGGAGAAAGAGAAATGATCAAAATACAAATTTTTGAAGTTAATTAAATTAGAATCCAAAAAATCTTACAAATCGAATAATCTTACTTCAAACATAAAATACATAAATGTAGTTAATAAGTTTATGTTATTAAAACAATTGCTCTAGTTTAAGGAAAACCGTCATCGTCTTCTTCGGCCATTTCCTTGGCCAACTCCAAATCTTGTTGCTCACGTTCCCTGCGTTCTTCTGCAGATTCCAATTCCTTGCCATATGACTTGGGCGGATATCTCATAGCCTTCACACTTTGATTATGGAGGTCCAAACAGAATGAAATGCGTTGATGGAAGGCTGATTGGGGTTCCTTTGTACAATATATATCTGTACTTTCTTTGCTCCTCATATAGCCACCTAATAAAAGGGATACATTAGTATATTATTAATGCATACATTACATTTACTAAATTTAAACAGAAACAACAAGCAAGAAACTTGCATTTAGGAAAGGTGAAAACGAAGAGATTGTTTTGATAAGGACATCAGATAATGATGTTTAAATTTTTATTTACTAATAATGCTTAACCATGTTAAACCTGCATTGGGGAGGTTTAAGTTAGACAAATCTCTATTAAATCCTAAAACAATGTCTTACTTTTTATAAATAAGACTGCAAGGCTCCAGTATGTAGTATAAGGTCAGAGAGTGAATATCAGAAAAGGTCGAGTATCTGGAAGTAATCCTGAACGAAAGGCTTAACTGGAATTTTGACCTAGACAATGTCACAGTCAGAACAACAGTAGTACCATGAACATAAACCAAGTTCCTCAAAAAAAAATGAAATCACATCTAAAGCAGTATGTGATAAACCAAAACCAACTTTGTCCAGGCATACAAGTTACAAAGACAATTTTAGTGCAATAAAATTAATACTGAATCTCACTTAGACATTAGGACAACTTAAAAAAAATTGTGAAATTCATCCAACAAGAAAAACAGGTACTACCAATAGTTATAATGAGAATCTCCCTATAATGATACTCTGGAATAGATGGTAACAAAAAAGTCAATTCACTGACGCTACAAAGGGCCAAAGCTACTTTTTAGGGGCCTAAACTATCGTGCAGCACATGAAAACTAAAATCTGTATCAAATATAAATATATTAGGAATATAATTTAAATTATTAAAATAAATCAAAATGGATTATCAAAAAAAATATAACATTCAAACACACTGGAAGCTGCTCGTAGTTAATGTTATCATTTATCATTATTACTTTCATTCAGTAAAGATCACTTGGATACAGCTTTCTTTTGTTTAAATCAACGCAATTTCACATATTATTAAAAATACAGAGCATTTTCTGAGTAGATACTGTACAGGAAACATCTCATACCGCATTATTTCAACCATAACAATGATTCAGACAATAGCTTTTGAAGTTAAAAACTAAATGTTTTTCCACATCTGATGCCACATGAATTCAGCAAATGGTTAAAGAGGCTATCAAAATTAAACATTATGATCATCCGCACATTATTACATAAAAAACTCAAGTCCCAACGTAAATAATAAATCCATGGAACTTAAAAGCAAAAGTAAAATGAAATTCATACGTACCTTCAGGGTCCAAAGTAGCTTCAATAACCCCGTCCCGAATAGCCTTAGCGACAATAAATTCGGCATCCTCGGCGGAATCCAACCCTAACTTGCGAGCGATGTCTTGAGGCGAAATTCGAGAATAAGACAACCCAATAGCGCGAATGGCCGTTTTGATAACATTGTGCCTCAAGCGCAAAATGAGCGTAAAGGTGTGATCTAATCGGAATTGGGGTCCAAAATTTTCGAGCACTTCCCCAAAACGCTGAAGGTTGCCCATTCGAACGGCTTGAGTTAACTGGAAGTAAGGTCCTAAAGACCTCCGCATGCTGGATTGCCTGAATATTTGTCGTTCTGGAATGTCACCCAGGAGCAGTTCCACGACAATTAGGAATTTTTGCACGGTTTGCCTAAAACCAACTGCTGCATTTTGGGGGGCTTTACGCATCGCTTGCACTAGATGCTTGTGGGCCACGCTATATTCTAAGCGAGCTGCCTTTATTCTGCCCAAGTAATACAAGAATCTGGCCCATTCATTGTTGCTGGCCGTTTCGGGGAAAACGCATTTGCTCACCAATTTATCTGATTGATCGTACAACGAGTAGTGAAGATAATTCCGCAACAAGCAGTTGATGAGTACTGCTTGGCCTTCGAAATCATTTCTTAATGTGGCTGTTCGTAAGCGAGCATGGAGGAAGGCTCGGATCGAGTCCAGTTTGTTTGTTAATTCGGCGACTCGAGAGTGATAGAAGTAGCATTTAGCGGCGATCAAGTCTAAGGTGCGACGATTTTGGGATGTAAGCTTGTTCATCAAGTTTTGGGAACATCTCGTGGCTTCGTCCAACTTTTGAGTGTCGATCAGTCGGACAAGGATGAGCAAATGAATATAAGCATCGACTTCCGGAACTGGTGATTTTACAGCGGATCTAGCTCTTGTGGTTGTGTCGATTTCGCTGGTGGAGGACGGTTCCTCGACAAATGCTAACAAATTCTCTCGTTCGGATATGGGATAAATTTGGGCAATTAGTCCTGGAAAGAAACAGATTATTCGGAACTGTTCGTTAACGTTTATAAACATTATGTACATACCTCTTAAAACAGACCCGTTCAGCTTCCTTCTGGTGTTGGGGAGACCTCTCAGGACGCGCAAAATAAAGCGGTTTTCTTTGTTAGCGACAGCCTTCTCAATTTGTCGGGCATGTTCTCGAATTTCCAGTAAACTCTGCATATCGGTGTCTCTCTTACTATCTCCTGCCTCCAGACCTGGGGGACTATCGGCGTTCTTCATTTCAACGTCCACGTTCTCCACTACACCCATTTTTATAAATAATTTCCTTTTGCAATTTTTAAAAGCTCGGTGACTTGCTTAAACAAAACTGACAAGCGAAACTGTCAATTTGTGCCGAGTAATCTGTCAAAGAGGTAAACCTTGTTGGCCTGTCGATTTCTGCTTTACCGACCGTACATTATCCACCGCGCTCCGCCATTAATTCAGACATGTTGTCATGGTTACAGTGGGAATTTTATTTCTTTTCAAATTTATTTAAATGTGCAGTACATTAAACGATTCTAAAACTATCAATTCGTGTTGTTGGAAAAGACCTATTATCAAGGTTACTACGTCCTGTTTTTGTGCTGACTAAGCTACAAAATACATTTATTTATTCTCTAAAGG
>JAWQRP010004863.1:0-11374 GCA_033557875.1 Quadriops clusia | reverse complement strand
ACTTACAGTGAATTAAAGTAACTGCCCCACCAAAAAGAAAAGCGAATTGAGCAATCAGGTAAGTAGGTTGAGTTTTCCAGTGATGGGATAAATCTCCAAATTGAATGAACCAATCCCAGAACTTAAAACATTAGTAATTAAAAAAAAACTAATAATTTCTTCTAAATATTTCAAAAATTTGCTTTACGATTTGAAAAATTAATTCAGTTTTGCATATGTGACAACATTATTAAATTAGCAAAATAGACCCTCTAATTTAGAAAAATGTTTTACCATTCTGTTATGAATCATAAATTTAATATCCAATTTTATTATATCTTCAATTAAGTAATTAATATTATAAACTAGTAGTAGTATGTTGAAGAATAACTGACCTTCATAAATGGGAATCCCCATGTTTTATTAAACATCTAAAAATATCTGTTTGCTTACTTTTGCATTTTCCGCCGAGCACATAACCAAATCAAATTAAATAGTGCATAGAAACTAAGTCGAAGCAATACTAATAACAATTATATATAAAATCTAGTCCTGCATATGAGCTAGTGAAGAAATAAAAGCAATTATTTAAAATGGATAACAATAATGCTCAAGTGAAGCCAAAACGTCGACGTGCTAGTAAAAGAAATAAGTGCATTGCCAAAGGTATTCACATGTATTATAATGGTATTGAATATGAAAAATGTTTATTAGAACACGTGACTCAAACATTTATCTTGAGCTACTTCTTTGCGGAAGGTAAAGCTATTAAACATTCATGGTCCGATGATGAAAAGCTTGCTTATTTGGTATTAGAGTTATGGTCTCCATTTTTTGAAGGCGGCGACCAAGAATCAATGCACAAAAAACCCGAACATCTTTACGAAATCTTGAGCTTGGCATGGGAAAAGCGTTCATGTATTGATGACCTAGAAAAAGTGGCCGATGAGAAGGTAACTGTAGAAGATCTGAATGAATCCTATAATAAAATTAAACCAACTCCTACAGATATTGATAGGATTATATACCTTATGACAAAGCATTTTTTTAAAGAGAACCTTAGACCGGATATTGAGTACACTATATTCATATATTTTGCGTCAATTTTGAAGACAGGACATCCTTCTAAGGAATTCCTTGAAAAACGAAATGTTTCAATTGAAAGAGCTGCACTATACGAGTCAGATAATAGATTTATAAAAGTTTGCAATGATGCACATGTGTTTACGATTGTATGGAGAGAACTTTTTCAGAAAATCCGCAATGAAACAGTTTCTATGCAGACGATACTAAATAATTTGCTTTACTTAATAGGCTTTACTCAAAATACAGCCATAAAATCGCTTGCTTTCTATATCAAGTTTCAAAAAATGACCACTATTACTTGCATTTGCAAATGTCTGGCTCATCCTTGCATTCCTTGGTTAGAACTGCAACAAGAGGTGCCTGAGGTAACAGATGAAATAAAAATATTACAACAATATTTTGACTCTATCGAATTTAATGGTTTTCATGGTTTATTGGAACCGGGCATTGCTAAAAGTTTGCCAAATCTAGCATATTTCTCAATACAATTTCTTCAAGAAGAAAATCCCGAGTTAAAAACTTTTAAAGGAATTGGATCATCATCGAAACATTATAAGGCAAAAGCCTCCAAATTAAAATTTTTCATAAGGTATGTCAACGCAAAATACGTCAATTTTATTTATCCAAACTTACCCTCTGATGAGTTACTAAGATCGACAAGAACTGCAGCCATTAATTTTTTAACATTAAAAAATGGATGCGATTTGGAATATATCAAAAATCCTTTTAGTATGTTTGCGATGAGAGATGATGGATACGAAAATAATGAGTATGAATATTCAGGCATAAAAATTGACAATCTTATATAAGAATATTTTTCTCGATTAATATAGTTATCTAAGGAAACTTATTTTTCATTGCTACTCTAAATAAAATTATAACCATTTTATGTAATAGTTAAAACTTTATTATATTTCTGCTTGCTGCACTATGATGTATTGTATATACTTATGTGTTAATTAAATAAACATGATACAAAACTTTTATTACATCTCTTAATACTTACATTCTCATATTTAATTTCTGGGTATTCAATCCCAATTGAGAATAAGTCTTGACCTTGCACCATTGATATGACTGTTACTATACACTTTCAGGCACCAAACTGATAATACTGTTGTATAATTACTCTTAAATATTCGCAGGTGGCCAGCGCCAGTAGTTAAAAAACTAACTTGTATGATGTCAAGTGAAGACACTTGAAGATAAATAAACATATGTACGACTGATAAGACAATTTCATGTTTATACAATCACATTAACCAATACTTTGTAAACATAGATTTCAGAAACTAAGTGCTCCGTAGGTATGCAATAAGTATTAAATTAAAAATAAGTTCAAATTATCTATACTTATAAGATGTCAATTTTAAACAATAATGATAAAGAAAAATATAAATTGATTGCGTTTAAATTATTTACTAATTTTCAAATTTATGTTATATTCATATCGAACCAGGTCATCAGATATGCATACATATTTTTAAATATGTACATTATGAAATATTGCCTCTTGAGAATAAACATGAATAAAAATAAATTCTTATAATTAATCACTGTGGCTGCAATAAAACAAGTAATCGATAGATGAACACTTTATTCAACGGTGTAACAAACAGTATTTATATTAATCAATTCAATCTTGTGAACTGTGTAACTAAACACTACATTGTATTAAATAAAAGAAATAAAGGTATTAATTCTTATTAAAATTAAATCCTAATATTACAATCGAAATGGTTTACAATTTTCTGCCCACCGTTCTTTTTTACCACAAGTGCGACCATACATTTTGTGAATAAATAAAGTATAATAACATACTTAAGGCTAATAACATTTTACATAGTCTCAAGCAAAAATGAAATATAAACTTACGCCTATTAAAACAATAAAAACTGGAACAAACCAATATCTTTGGAACAATGTTTTCTCTTCGATTTCTTCATAAATCTTCCGTTCTTTATGCTTCTTTTTCCCCTGGAACATTTTCTCATACTTCTCTAATTCCTTCTGATTTTTCTCATCTTCTTCCTTTTTCTTTTGTTCATTTATTAGCTCCTTTTGCTTCTTTTCATCAAGTAGTTTCTGTGCACATACATCGTCACAATCTAACCCACTGGTACCTTTTCTAACAGTTTCACAAGAAACTTCCTTCTTAATTCGTTTACAAGGACAGGTCATTTTAACTTTTTTCTTGCAAATGTTAACATTGGGGCAAACTCCTGAGTGGCAATTAGCTCGACAACGATGTCCACATGGATACTACAACAGAAATGTTGTTTGTGATATAGGCAAGTAGTATTTTTTCTAAATATTTGCATGGGCACAAAGCATTAATTCTCTTTTTTTATTTCTTTTTGACTAGGTTACTAGTACTTAGGGCTATAAAAATATGCTAATTTCTTTAAAATAGGTAAATGTAAATTTTTTATTATTATGTGACTGAAAATTCATATCTAAAAGTATTTAGCCAAAAATATATTGAACAAATATCATCTACATAAACAGCCTTTACATTATAAAAGAGTGTTATTTAGTGCAGACAGGATACCGATAAATTTAGTTGCTTGAAAATAAGAATCGAGATATGGAACATTTTAGCTCTATTGTACTGTGATTTACTTACATTATTTGGACATTGATTTCCACAACTTTGGAGTAGCTCCTTCTCTCCCTCTGCAGTCCAGTCTTTGCAAGATACATAAGGTTGAGTTAAGCCGCAATGGCATTTTATTCTTACCATTTGTTTACAAGGTGGGCAATTGCCGGGATGACAAGGTTTAGGACAAGTATGCTGGCAACCTTCCGGTCTTGGTTTATCACATGAAAATTCGCAAACTTCACAATTGGTACCAGCCTATAAGCACAAGACAAACAAATTGTATAGTGCTAAAGGGAAAAATGCAACATTATTGTAATAAACCTTACTTTTTTTTGATCGGTTGCGCCCTCAACTACATGGCATAAAATTGAGCAAAAGTGGTTATCACATGGTAAAAGTCTATTGCAAGGCCTTCCACAGCTTGAAGGTTTAGCCAGATAACAAGGGAAATCGCAGGTTTCGTGTTCACCTAAGCAAGTCACTGCTACAGGGTGTTTACAATCAGGACATGGTAGACATTTCTTTTGAAGTTGAGGCCCTGTTTCTTCCCAGGGCATCGACGCTTTTTGCCCTTCTATCCTAACAAGCACTGAATCATGACACTGAGTCCGACAAAGATGTGGACAATTTGAATACGTTTGATTACAAATTTGTTTACATGAGGGGCAATCACCAAAATGGCAGCGATGGGCCTCTCTTTTTGGGTGATGACACTCAGGTGCGATCCTGTAAAGATTTAATTATTAGTTTTGGTTTTGGAAAATATTTTTTTAATGCAATTTAAATATTTAAAAAATGTTTGTAATTGTCAGACTGTAATGGATACAGAAATTCCCAGCAAGGTGACAACGGATAGGTTATGACAAAAGATGATAACCTTGTTTAATATATTTTTATTTATAATGCACTAGTAGTTTTAATCATTATACTTTTGGAAATATTAAAATAGGTTAATCTGATCGAGAAAAATTAAAGGTTTTAAATTTTTATGTTTATAAGACGCTTATGCTATGGTAATAAAGGTGTATTATTTCTATTCTGTGATTGAAGAGGGAGACAAAAATGGTATTTTTAATATTTGAAACTTGTAATAGTTTGGAATAATAAAATTAAGATTTATATTTCTTATATACAGTATTATTACTTACATACAAAGTTTAATACACTTTGGAGGTTTTGTTTTATGCTTCCTTCCACAAGGTATTAGCATTTTGGATCCACCGCACCTGCATGTTATTGTCTCTGTAAAATTGCAAGGATAGCATGGTCCTCTGTGGCATACAGAAGAACAAGTATGCTTTCCACAACTTAATGTCCTTCCACATGGTTTTTCACAAGGTGGGCATAAACCATCACAACACTAAAAGAGAAATTACGGGAAAACTTTTGAGTCGCAGTTGAATTCTCTTTTATCTTGTTTTAAACAAGTTCATAAAAATGTGAAGTAGCTTTAGACAACTAAAATTTTCCTACATAATGAATATACCTACTTTTCTATTACAAGGATGCTTATAACAATCTCTCAACTGTTTGCATTTGGTTTCGCAGAAGTACAGTTTCCTGCACTGAACTTCTTTCTTGTGAAGGCCACATCTGCAATATCGTTCCACAGTTTCCGTGCACTAAAATATTTTTATATTAAAAAATTAATAAGTAATACTGCCAGGTGGGTACATGTCAATTTTCTGAAACGATTAGCATTGTGGTAAAAATGTTAATATGTAATTTGCAATGTGTTATTTATGTGAAATTTGTCCCCTTTTTAATAAGCAAAATATTTTATAACTGAAAGGAACTGATAAACAATTCTATCAGGGTTCAATATTGAAACTTATGCTTTACTTAGTATTTGTAATTTTATAGGATTTCTATTACAAATTTTTTATAGAAATATATGTTTGAAATATTATTATTTTCTTTAAGTCTATTTTCTTGACTTCTAACTAATTTTAAAACACAATTATTATTTGTAAAATACTTGTTTTCCTGTACTTGTTACTTACAGAGACTGTAAATACAGTTTTCATTTTCATCATAGTCAAAACCTTCGTTATTGTAAAAAGAGAACATATTTCCTAAATATCAAATGCCCTCAAACTATAAAATTCTGTCTTCTTCAATAAATTTATATTTTAAATCATGTCTGTAGCATATTTAATGTTTTATTAATTTATTTCGAGGAAATTAAAATGGAAAATCGTATATCAATTTTAAGGGGAAAGTGTATATTCTATTATTGCCAATGGTGAGCAAACATTTAAAATGATTAAAATTACTAGACCTTAGATTTGATCCTAGAAACATTTACTAAATAAAATGAACCTAGTTGTATCACCTGTGGGTCTCTGTTTCAATTCATTTTTTAAGTGACAAATTTCACAGGAACAATATAACAACTTACATGCTTAATGCTACGTAACATAATACCCAAGTATCAGAAATTTTGGCATACGTCCACTAGGTAGTGATACTTATCAGTGAGTTTTTACGGATGTAAGATTGATTTAAATTTTTCAAACAAGTATTCAGTAACTTACGGGACTACATTTATCTTTGTGGCAACGCTCATAACAGGAATGTATACCACATTCCAGAAACTTTCCACAGGTATTCCCACAAGTAGGAATTTCTTCAGTGCAAGGTAATGTATGGAAAGTTTTCCCACATGGACATGTTCTGGGTTTTGATAAAGCACAAGCACTGCATTCACCATCGTGACATATTATATTACAGTTATGGTGTCCACAATCCAATGGTTTGTTGCATACCTGGGCAAAAAAATTACATATATACTTAAATGAAATTATATACTTAAAAGAGAATTTTTTAATATAAAATCTAATTAGTTAACCGTTTGGCAAGCGATACCATTTTAATAGTTGTTCTGAGACAAATTGTTGATTTTTGATATGACAAAATATACTTATTATAAGTTATTGATTAGTAAATCAGAAACTTCAGCTTACAATGTCTAGTTTTGATATATTATCAAATTTCTTTTAGAAACTTACCTTTTCACATTGCCATATAGGTGTAGCACAATCTCTTAACTTGATGCTAGATTTACACAAGCATTTTTGCAGACTTTTTTTAGAGCAACGGGAACATTCACCTGAATGGCAAGGTTCAGCACATTTGTGTTTGCCACATTCGAGGAAGTGATTGCAGGGTCTTCCACATGACCACTCTTTATTGCTACACCTTTGAAGTTTGGGAGGTTGAGAACGGCAGTAGCAAGAAACTTTGATGGTTTGTGGACAAGGTGGGCAGGGTCCTAAAAAGTAATTTTAAATTGTTTAAAATTTTTTTTTAACATATACTGGAATGAATAATATTTGATATGTACACTTTATTTTATTGTACATGTAGGTTATAGAAGTGTAATTATACCTGGATGACATAAGAGGACGCAGCCATGGCCGCAATCAGGCTTAAGTTTTTTGCCACAAATTTCACCACAAGAGTGGGGAACAATGAGTGGCTGAAATTGTGGATTTTTCAGTTTCTGGCAGAAGCAGTAGTAATCCAAAGGTACGTCTGAGGGTTCATATTCAAATCTACAATTTGGACAATTCCAAGAAACCTTTATTTGTCTTATTTGAATCTGTTCAGTGAGGGATTGCTTCTTTTGAGTAATAGTATCTTTGGACCATCTTTGGATGCACATAAGGTGAAATGATCGGTAACATTCAGCACAGTTCCAAATCTAAAAAAATATATAATCCTTATATGCTTATATTTATTATTAGGCTTAACACGTTCAGTGCGTATGTACGTCAGTTCCCCATATATTTCCCATAGCTGATACGCATGGAACGTGTTAAAACTCTTTGGAAAGAGAAAAAAATGTTAAAATACTGTTTATACTATTAATGCGAGTCTAATGAAGTATTTTATAAATGTCTTTGAGAATTTTTCTACGAAACAAAAAAAAAATATTAATTTTGTAAGTGTAATTAAAATATCTCAAATTGTTTTTTTACTTAACAATTCATTAACTGCTAATTTTCTATAACCAACTGTATTTCCATTTGCAAATCTTTAATAGAACAATAGGCTAGATGAACAATCAACAAAGCTTGTAATTGTTACTTACTGCTTCATTACGTTTTACTGTAGATATACAAATTACACAAATGGTAGACCCAGAGTTAAATGCTTCTTGAAGAAATCCTTCAGTTCGTCCTAGTAGATCCTTCTCAGTGTAATTTTGCAATATGGTACCTAAATCCAGAGATAACAAAACTCAATTCGTTTTTCAATTTTTGACTAAAAGTAAAAATAATTACCTATTAGGTTTTCACATTCAAATTCTTCTTCCTCAGAAGAAGAGTCGTATGACTTTATATGCTTCTGCACAGATTCCTGAAGTTTTTCATGAGCTTTCATAAACTTTTCACTTGCTCCGTTTAGGTTAGGTCCAGGCCGCCCTTGATGGGGCTGCTTCTTCTTTTTCTCATTTCCTGCATTTTTATTCCATGGATTTGACGGTTTCTTCGTATTGGGTCCAAAATTACTCATTATCTTTTGAGAAAATTTGATAAAAACTCACTTATTCAAATCATCACCTTCTCTACTGTCAAGACAGTGCTGCAAACAAACAGCCAAATCACCAAAGTATCCAGGGAAATCATGCAAACGTGGAAGCTATGTAGGAAGTTTTGGTGCTTTTTATGTTACTATATTGGTAGGCATCGAATTTTCACTAGGGGAAACATTGGCGGGATCGTTTAAAAAAAGTATTAGCAGTGGTATTAGGCAATTAGAAAAAAAAACAAATGGGATGAGAGGGTCAGGGAGAAATAAATACAATATTTATAAATTTTGAGTTTTGTCTGATAATTGTATATATAATATATAATAAATGTTAACATCTGTATTTATATATCAAAGAATTTTTAGTGAACAGGACGAACAATTTTATTTAATTAGATCGCATATAATTAATTGGTATTTAAGTGGAAAAATTGACGAGCGGTATCTCTGCAAATGACTTCCGAGCAATTTCACTCAACCACAATAAAGAGGGTTATTTTTATGAGAGAAGCTGCAGATGTTGGCACATAATCGAACTTCTCTTGCCAGATTTAATTATTTTTGATTGAGTCTGAAGTGTGTATGTATGTCTCAATTATATTGTTGTACGGCTACGTACAAGGATTATTTGCATTTATATTACATGGAAATTCCTAAAAACTAAATGAAATGTTTACCTTATAATAGGCAAAAAAAATACTGGATACTACGTATCTGATGATTAATACGATTCAGCAAGTTTGACAATCAGCTGCTCAAGATGAGCGGGAACGTACATAACCTCCAAGTTGTGGATGTGTACTTTTTGTTGTGAATGTGAATTCATAAAATAAATAAAATGTATAACGATAAACATAGATATTTTGTACAATTTATGCTTTCAAATTCATGCATATCATTAGATGATGGATTGAAATTTTACCAAAAATGCTGTGAAGATGGTACGTTATTTTATTCAGTATTTATTTACTCTGTATTAAGACAAATTAATCCTCTCGTGCAGATGTTATAAGAGGAAACAAGCTGTATGACTAATGGAGTGAAAATTTGAGAACAGCAACGAATCATCTCAATAGCAATAAACACTTTTGATCGGTTACCGCTTGCTTCGATTTATACATGAATATATATAATTTATATTAAGCTTCGTGTAAGATGATTCCAACATTACAGTAACATCGTTTAACAATCTTATCTAAAATAAGGGATAAGTGATATTTTTAATTTTTATACTTTAGTAATCGCGTTCAGATGAGAAGCTAATTCAAGCTTATCCATTTTCTTTCTTCATTTTTTAAAAACGATATTAACAAATTTGTTTATTTATGGTCACAGGGAGCTTATAATTTTTTTAATTAAGTATTTTTTTGATAAAATAGTTTTAATTTCAAACAGAGAAAATAATTCCTTTCACTTCAATCAAATAAAATTATTCAGCAGAGATATACAATGACTGTTATTCAGAAATATTATGAAAATAAATTAATAAATTTGTTTTTTGCAGATGCTTTAACATTAGATGATCTAAAACAACATATTCAGGAAATTAACAGGGCAATAAAAAGACAGCAATTTAAGATACTTTCCACCCGATGTGAAGCCACAGGGAATAGTTTTCTAATTTTTATAAATACATCTAACGATGAAGTCACGAGATTACATATGGATTACACACCAGTTCAGATTGAATACTTTCAAACTGTAATTAAAGAAGTTCTGTCTACTGAAGAAAAGTGCCTTAGACACATTTTTTGCCTCAATCTGAGTTCATCGTTAACATCTTCGTTTACCAGGCATGGAGCAGAAAGTTGCTTGAATAAGTGGATCGAAGAGGGCTATCTTACATTACAAGATGAGCATGTGTTTTTAGGCCCTAGATACATTTCGGAATTCACTTCTTATTTGGCTTCATCCTGCAAACCTTTTATAGCATATTGTATGCTATGTTCAGAATTATTGGTTTTTGTAAGTACAAGTATAAAATTGACAACATTTACAGTACTAATTCTAGAATTCGTGCTTATAGGGTTCAACTTGTAAAAGCTGTAAGAAACAAATCCATAATTATTGTTTGAGAAAGTTCTTAAGCAAGCAAAATAAATGTCCTGAATGCAAGAAAACCTGGAATAGTGATGATGAGACAGCTGCATCGCAAAGTAGTAGTGTTTCTCAAGTCGAAACAATTTCTCAAGACGAGACATCTTCGCAAGAATCTCAATCCCGATCAATGGATACATCAGATGAAGATTAATGCTTATTAAAAGTTTTGTTCCTCTTAAAATAGAATAAGTGTTTTATATAGCAATTTATATACTTTTTAGGGTATTTATATAAAGTTTAATACATTGTGATGAAAATGCAAATTTATATTAAATAATTTGTGTTACAACATTGAGTACAAAGTCTAAACAATGGAGATTGCTTTCTTTTGTTATTAAAAGATTTAAGAAAAATATTTTGCTGTTTTCATTATCACCTTTGTTCGCCTTATAAAGGGTGTCCCAAAATTAACGCAAGATTTGAATTAAATAGAAAACACAGTTTTTATTATTTTTATTGATATTTTTTCATTGAATTATAAAGTGCATAACATAGGGTTATTTATGGAATAACACATCAGACAAATGACCTCCATGACTTTGCTGGCACACACGCACTCTTGTCGAAATTTTCCATGACCTTTTTGCATAAATGTGGTTGAATTTCGTTGATGCAGCGTTGAATTTCCTCTTTTAATGCACGGTGGACGTGGGCTTGTTGACATACACCTTTGACTTCAAATAGCCCCATAAAAAGAAATCTAAAGGTGTTAAATCACATGATCTACAGGGCCAATTCTGATCAGCGAAACGAGAGAGTACACGACCTGGAAATGTCTCATGCAGTAAATGAATTGTTTCACGGGCTGTATGGCATGTGGCACCATCTTGTTGAAACCACATATTGGCCACATCAATATAATCCAATTTCGGCAAAAAGAACTGTGCTATCATGTCGCGATATCGAGCACCGGTAACAGTCATTGCTTGACCAGCCTCATTTTCAAAAAAATATTATCCAATGATGCAAAGTCGTGGAGGTCATTTGTCCGATGTGTTATTCCATAAATAACCCTATCTTATGCACTTTATAATTCAATGAAAAAATATCAATAAAAATAATAAAAACTGT
>JAWQRP010004862.1:0-11375 GCA_033557875.1 Quadriops clusia | reverse complement strand
TTATTTTTTGATTAACAAACATTAAACTTCCAATAAAATGTACATAAAAATAAAAATAACAAAACAATTACCTAGATATTACAATAACAATAAAATTTAAATTTAATAACTATTTTTAAAAATTATAATATTAAAATGCATCAAACCTGCATGCCACACTTCTTCCCAGGCACATTAAATGGAATGTATTTGCAGTTTTTGCAAGAAGAACTTCCTATTCTGTTAGAAAACGTACCACTGCGGGAACGAGGAAACTTGATTTTCATGCAGAACGGTGCACCTCCACATTATGCGGTGACCGTAAGGGATTTCTTAAACCAAAATTTTGGTGAATGAATTGGTCGAGGAGGTACAATACGTTGGCCACCCCGCTCTCCTGATCTAACTCCCATGGACTTTTTTCTTTGGGGTGTAATTAAAGACAAAGTTTACAAACAGAGACCCACAACAACAGAGAACATGAAATTTAGAATAAGGCAAGCTTTTAGAGACATTACACCAAACGTTTTACAAAAAGTTAGATGGAGTTTTTATAACCGCATGCATGCCTGCATAAATGCAAATGGCATGCAGGTTTGATGCGTTTTAATATTATAATTTTTAAAAATAGTTATTGAATTTAAATTTTATTGTTATTGTAATATCTAGGTAATTGTTTTGTTATTTTTATCTACATTTTATTGGAAGTTTAATGTTTGTTAATCAAAAAATAAATGCTTTTGTGATGTGAGACTTGCTCATTCGTAATTTATAAATAAAAAAATTATTGTTGTGTGTGGGGTTCGTACCTAGGTCCCCTGGCACTAAAAGTCAGCACCTTAGCAACTAGATTACCAGGACGACGAAAGATTTATTACATTTGTCAAATGACTGCGGCCAAACGTCGTGCGTCTGCGACCCATCTTTCCATGCGCTGGCGCTGTGCACTTGTTCTCCAGTCGTCCAAACCATACGTCCTTTTGATTCGAAAAAATGGACCAATTACCGATTTAATTGGGTTTTTTCTTGCAATATTGGTATTGTTGTACGCTGAATCACCTTGGGCATGAGAAAAGCTATTAAAAATTCCATGTACATTAAGAAATTTTAATAGAGAGATGCGCTTGCGCAAGAACTATACGTCACAGAGAAAGAAGTTATGGGATTTTTTTTAGTATTGTATGTGCTGAATAAATTCTTGAAAAGTTCACTGTTCACAGTTATTAAATACATTCGATAAAGTTGTTTCAAAACCCCGTATAATAAGGAAGGACCACTTGCGCATGCGTCAATCTTTTGCAACAATATTTATATCGATGTACGCAGAATGAGCAGCGGAAAAAGGATATTAGAAAAAAATGTATCATCATTATGGTTTTTACAGTTTGATGTGCGCATGCGCGAAAAGTAGAAGTATATTACTTAATGTAAACATTAAACAACGCTCTTTTTGTAGTAAATTTACTTTATTAAATTGTTAATGTACTTAATTTAAAATGTTATTCTATTTCAAACTCTAAGTAAAATTACTTCTCGATAATGTATTTTTACTCTATTGAAAATTTAATTTACTTCAGGGGTAAAGTTTATTCAGTTTAATTAGCATGTTTATTTTTAACTTTAACCCTATAGTAAATTTACCGAGAGCATTAAATTACTACGCTACGATGTATTTTAACTACACCGAATGGTGGGCAACGTAGTTGCCTCCAACTAGAGTAGTAACATTTTGTGTGAATGTACCTAAGGAAAACTAATGAATTCAAAGTAATGAATCAAAAACCAACAAGACTACAAAATGGTAGTTCACTATATAGGACAATCCAAACAACATCTTTGAGAACGAATCAAAGCACACATTGGAAGTGTATCTGGCAAGAATCAATAAAATACTGCACTTAGTAAGCACAGTGAAGAAAATGATCATAATTTCAATTTCAAAAATCCGCAAATTTTAGCAAAAGAAAATAATGAAAAAGCTCGTTTACTTTTAGAAATGATTCATATTAAAAGACGAGATAATTCAACTGTAAATGATAGGCGTGATGTAGAGAAGTTATCCAATCTTTACAATAACCTTATCCAAAGAAACTTATAAACGTACGCAGTAAAAAGAATAATAATAAGATCCAATTATTAATTAGGTCCCTCAGACATATGTTTTGACATATGCCAAAATAATAATGTAACTCTTGAAAAAGATGTGAACAAGCATCGAAACGTCGAGTTAAAATAAATTATTTTACTTAAAAGCATTTTCTAATTAAAATAAGGACTTCATATCCCAAGAAAAGAAAATAAATAACTTATTAAATAGATCCTATTAGCAATAATACTATGTATAATATAACCGTCACTGTGTGCGACCATTATTTTGATTCAATTCCCATGTTTTCGTTCATTAAATTGAATTTGCAATTTATAGTTTTCATCGCAACATTTGCTAAAAAAACGTCCGGAACTTCAGAAAATTAATTAAAAACCAACTAATATAGTAGAGCATCGATTTTCTGAACCCACAGGGATATATGCTAAATTTCATCATGGCGACCTAAATGAAAGCATTATCAGTTTCATATAGACGCTAGTCCGGCTGCTTGTCTACCAGTTTTTTTTCAAATTCCGGAAAAAAGACGAATATTAGTTTCTAATTACCTACATACATATCTGAACAACATAAAACTCCGTCCCGATTTTTAAGCCATGTTGCCGCAATAGGCAGGAATAATTTTCAAAAACTGTTTCTCAATCAATAGATAGGTAAATAAACCATAAAAAAGAAAAGATATTATTATTTCTTTTTTCAAACCTGGTTAATATTTATATTTGAATAGAACAAAAAAAGAATGATAGTAAAATAGTTTAGAATAACCAATAGGTACAGAAACTTACTTTGGAAACTTACGGTAAGGAAGCAAATCGAATACGAATTCATTAATGCTATTTTGATACTGTATAAAAATGCTGTTTACTAACACTGATACCTTTTGTCCCAAAGTGATAAATATCCCTCGCTATTAAGGCACTAAAGGTTTGGAAATAAGTTAAACAAACTTGGGGCTATTAAGAAACGAAAGGTTTGAATATAGGGTAATGAAACCTAGGGCTATTAAGACCCTAAAGGTTTGAAAATAAACTAAAGAAACTTGCGACTAATAAGACACTAAAGGTTTTAATATAAGCTAACGAAACCTCGGGTTATTAAGAATTAAGACCCAGCTGCATAAAAGAGTAACCCCGAATTAAATTGAATAAGTCGGGGTTATGTATCAAAACTGGTAGAGCGTAATTCTGAAGTAATATTTAATTCTCTTTTATGCAACCTGACCCAAAGGTTTGATAATAAACTAAAGAAACTTGAGGTATGTTCTATTTTATTATCATACTTACAGATAAAATAATTGAATGTCGCACAATCCAAAGATCAAACATTAAATTTTTTAAATCATTTTCCACATACAAGTTTACTGTGCTAATGTATAAATTGTTAGAAAATTACAAGTAAGCTAATATACCTAATATGATTTATGATTTTGAAATGTAGGTATATTACATTTGATTAGTTATATTCTCTTGGGCAATGATTGTAATAATTTGATTATTTGTCTTACATTGTATATACCATACACATTACCCTTGTTACAACAAGTGGAAATTTACCTATTATCAGGAGCATAAATGTGTTCTTATAAATGAGAATTAAACTAAATAATTGAATTAATGAATAGAAAATCAACGTATAACATCTATGTCTCAATCCTTTTCGCTTATTTGACCGAGTAATTTGTTATGCACGTGACAAGACACAGAACACTCCGTATTAATAAGCATGAAGATAAATGTCAAGAATTTGAGATAAGAAAATGCATTGTTAATTGAAAATACAGTGAAAAGCAATTTTCGGTACATGTCAATGTCATTTAGAGGAACGAATTGGGCATTTTGGGATACAAATATGGCGTGAAACGAGGTTAACCGGACAATGAAATGAATAGAACAAACTAATACATACATTGTGGAATCTTGAAATATATACACCTCGCTAGAACGGTTAGAATGAAAATGAAAAATATAGCTTAGAGTTTAGAAACAACTCGAGTCTTTTGAACATGCAATTTTCGTCCTAACCGTTCAAGCGGGGCATATACATTTCAAGTTTCCCCACTATAATGTAAATATTAATCCAGTAATCAGACAATTGTCACTACTTTTACAGTCCAAAATTTAATAAAAACTAAAATCAATAAACGAGACAACTATTGAATTTATGTGAATTGAAACATACTCGTACTTCAATTTAAAATGAAGTATACATAGAAAATGCATCCTCTCGCAAGTGAAAGCCTGCACCTTCGCTCTTTGTATTAGGAGAATAAACATGCGAAGCATCAGGGATTTTACATCCCCTAGAAATGCTTGCTATATTTTTAAAAGCAGTTTTTATCTGGCAGTGATTTAGGGAAGATTTATATAAGTTCTTTGGAGAAGCCACGTTTCTTTCTCTAAAGTTTGTTGAATTACTGGGATGTGCTTAACTTAACGTTTTCTTTGTTTATTACCCTTATTAGGAAAATAGACGAGGAGGACGGGACGGCGCAATAAATTGGGCGCGAGTGGAAATAAATTAAATTTTAAAAAGAGGAGAGGGCGCGCTTGGGCCAAGCCAAAAATTCGGCAAATCGAAAAACTGTAATTTTGTTAACTGGGCTTCAATTTAATTTATCTTTTTACCTAAAGATTTTATTTAATCCAGTAGTATATTTAAGGAAAAATATTTTTAGTTGTATTTACATAAGCGTAGGCACATTTCGCAGGTATACAAGCACCCACATATGTAGATACACAATGCAAAAGATGATACATGTTGAGTACACAGAAGAATATAAAATATAAATGTGTAAATATAGAAGGCGTCCTCGTCCCTTTTGAATCGTATTTATGTCTACATAACGGAGTGCGAGTAAGGTGTCCATCTTCACGTTGAAGATGATACAATATACCCATTATCAGGCGCTCCGAGTCCGAGTGGGGTCGAGGGGCGGCTAGGGCGGGGACGGGGGTGGCGGCGGGCGAGGGGGCAGTCGCAAATGCGTGCCCTGGGCATCTTACACGTTTCACATACTAAACAGCCCTCTGATACCGCCCGCAATAAATATTGTAACCCTCTATTCTGATGCGTACGCTCTCATTCCGTATAATGATAAACTGGGGGCGGCCGAGTTATTCTTCTCCTTGACAAATTAATCGTCCTATTAGAAATATGTTACGCCGTAAACATCGGCGTAGGTACATACAGTATATGTATGTAGCACACGTTCCTTATATACAGAGAGATAATATATTTAACAGAATGTACAGGCGTAATAGCCGATGCCATTATCTGCATAGTAGTTAGAATAGCACGCCTGTGCAGTTTAGTATGTACTGTTGTATAAGATAGATTATATATTTTCTAATGTTGCACTCACGATCTTGTAGGTAATGAATGAAATTAAATTACGTGATATTTATTATTTTGCTTGTCAATTGATAGATTTTGTGATGGCACTTTTAACCTATTCAATTGCATTTTTTCTACATTTAGATAATGTGATAAAATATAAGCTCTATCAGTTAGAAAGTTTATAATAATAATTTTATATTTCCCATTCGGAATTACAATTGTAATATCTTTGTGACCAGATTTGTTTAGTGAACCACGATGTTAGATTTTATCATTTTGTTTGTATAAAATCAGATCTAAGAAGTTGATGGATTTTTCTAGTGTGAAATTCAATCTACTATGATAAGTTATTAAATCTATTAAGAATATCATTAATTTGTTGTTCGCTAGTGCTTATTTAAGATATCGTCTACTTATGTTTTATACATTCCTACATTATTACAGTTTTCAACAATGTTGTTTTCTAAATCCTCCATGACTAGATTAGCGAATAAAGCTGAACTCTTGCGTCTAAAGTAGTGTGGGGTTTTATTTAATCTCTCAATGTTTATTGGTGCTTTCATCAAGATAAGATCATGTTAAATGTTAGTATATAATGAAACTACATCGAGGGAAAACAACTTGAGATCAAAAAGCTGACAAAGAAAACAATAAAAATCACGTAATTTAATTTCATTTGGACCGAAATTCCCAGTATTCAATCAACCAAAGATAGATTCTATACATTATAGAAGCAAGTGCGTATATAGTTTCTATAGTGGAGGAATTGGGTTTTAATAATATTAATCGATAGACTGGTGAAATTTAATTAATTGCTTATTATCTGTAAAATTATACAATGCTAACGCAGCTAAGTTGTTTATTGTTATAGGTGTGTGTTGAGATAACAGCTTTAAGCATAATGGACCATAGATTTATCGTATATTATACATACCTACATACGTATATACGACGTTGAAAACTATTATTTGTGTAATAAACTGCTTCGCTTTATGGGTAAAGGCTATTGTAAAAATAATTGTGCGTCACTATTAGTATACATACTTATGCTATTAGATACTAGCACAATTGGCGGAGACGCGCGGTTAAATGTGGAACATTGACTTTCTTTTATATGATCGTCTAGAAACAAATTTTGTTAAACCCGATAATTAAACAAATGAAGTTTTTCTGCTTTCTCATGTTACTAGTAAGTAGTTTAACACCAAGGAATATTCTTCAGAACAAGGAAAATACTCAGGATCTTTCCTGTGTTTATATGTAAAACGTTATGTGGCTATACGCAAGTATGTTTACAACACACGCTCGAGGTGCAAAATTCATGATTCATTCAGGGCATAAAACAAAATTGAAATAGTCCGTGCGGGCCCGTGCGAGCCGTATAAAAATTACAGCGTTAGTTTTCTATTTGGGCTCGCAGAAATTGACCTCATCTGTATGCGCACTGCGTGGCCAGCCAGTGTTTTCTTTCATTCATTATTAAAAACTTTAAAATGTCACTGCTTTTCGGTGGCGTGAATTATTGAGCAATTCGCAAATTCAGGATTCCCCAGTCCTATTGTTTCTCGCTGCGGCCGAAACACCGTTGCGAATCGGCGCGTTGCTTATTCATGATCTTGCCGTTCGTCAAAAATGTGTTTAATCGACGTGGGGCGATTAGGACTAAATCAGCTATATTGACTGACCCTTCTCCTGAAACAATATATATATACATATGTATATGTAACATATAGCACGAATGAAAAATCCCACTATTGCTCATATCGGGTGATTTTTAATATTTAAATTAGAAAAAATGCCTGCACTTTGTCGGCAATTCACCGCCTCTTAGATGAACAAAAGAGACCGCGTTTTTTATAATTCACTTTTTTAAAATCAACTCGTATTTATTCGTAAATGCATTATGTAGCAACTTCCCCATTCGCAAACCAACACGAAATTCAAATTTACATCAGACATTGTGCGAGACACTAAGTGCAAATTTTTTTCTCAATGGACTGAATTAGTCCATATTTTGAATATTGTATTTATTAGATAATATTTTTATGCTTATTTTCTTTCTTATGTTTGTCTTATTTTGAATGTTTCTTCTGGATGTAAAAGTTCAATTTATAAATAAAATTAATTAAATTGTGATACATCTTAGGCGCAATTAAAAAATTTAAAGATTTATAATCTTAAAATAGAAAAAAAAACAATTTAATGTGGAACTTTTATGTTATTTTTAACTTAATTTTAATTTCAACTAATTCTTAATACATAATTAAACATCTACTGTTAAAATTATTTCCACTATGGATAAATCTATCTAAATTACGAATTAAGAGTTATATAATGTTTAAATTAAGTTAAAAATAGTGTACATGTGTAGATGTAAATTTGTAAAATTATCGAAGACATCTGCATAGCTCTGTAGAAGACATCGACCACATTATACTTGGTGGTTAAGACTGCGAACGAAAATTAGTTTGACCGCCTTCCGTATAGGCAACCTTCAGTGCAGTCAATGTATTTCTTACGGCGATATAGCTAATTCCGTTTTAACGATAGGATCCCGTGACTGGTTTTTTGAGTTTTGCCTTTGTTGACGATATTTTACAGATTTACGCTGATCGTTCTTTTGAACTCTGTCTCACGAAGATGTACTATCTTATTTCAAAAAATAGAGCACGAGACCCTGTAGCTGTGTATTTAACGTTTCATTTGGTACCAAATACTTTGATAGTTGTAAAAAAAATAAAGCGCCTATCGTTAAAACGGAATTTGAACATATCCCCGTAAGAAATACATTGACTGCACTGAAGGTTGCCTATACGGAAAGCATTCAAACTATCTTTCGTTCGCAGCCTTAATTACTTCATCTAGTCGTCATATTAGTTTTTTTCGGACAGTGAAACCTTCACTTTAAGTCTGAACATATCTGTACCTACTGTTAACTATAACTGCCCGTGAATTAGAAGTAACATCTCCATTAAATTAGAAGTAATTTTAGAATAGGTGACCAAATATAGGATTGTCCAAAATACAATTATACTGATAATTTAATGAAACAATTAATCGTCAAAATGCTTCTACTGTTATCTAATGTACCTATAGCGCAATATAAGACGAACGTGTGGATATGCATGGATTCCTTATTAATAAAGTTGAATATGTTAAGTTAACATATTGTTTGCGAAACTTGTACATTCGGTGCAGAGGAGGGTTGAATTGTTGCAAAGTTCTAATAGATCAGTCCTCAGAAAATTTAATACGTGCGCTATGTATGTAAGCGTCCTTGCCAATTTCGGTCCTTTATCGTGAGGGCAAATTGCATTACTTGTAAATTATCTTAGCCACGCACTTTGCTCGATACATATCAGATTTCAATCAGCGAAGTTTCCCCGTAATATAATTTAGTAGTTAGGCCCAGAGATGTTTCTAATAGTTTGAGAATTTCAAGTTCGGTCAAGTCATCTTACCTGTACTCCTGCGGCCAGGCCTGCTGCGATTGACAGATCCACAGAGGGCAAAGGATAAAGGACCATGTCTTAATCAATCCCCCGCCATACACCAGATCGCTTTACAGAGGGAGACTGCTGGTGCTAGCGCTGGTCCTGGCGCTAGAACTAGAGCTGGTGCTGCCCTCTCGCCCTCGCCTTCGCCTTCGCCTTCACAGCCCCCTCGTGAAGTATTCGCCGATAAAAGCGTCAATATATTATTAGACCGATGCAAGAACATGGGGGTTCTTAATACAGGGTGAACTCTTTCGCCTTCCAGGAAAACCTCAAAATAGTATCGTCAATATTTTACATAGGAAACAAAAATTTGAAAGCGAAGAAAATATGATTTTTTTCTATTGTTAAATCATAAATCTATATGTTTTTTCAAGTTGCATTCATTACCTTATATTGTTAATTTAGTTGATTTAGTAATGGGAATTAAGGTTCGTATGAAATTAAATTACATACATGATTATTTCACTTGTTTGTCGACGTTTTGCCTCCTTATTGTAGGGATTTTTTAAGATAATATAAAACAAAAAGGGATTAGCATTTTAACAAGTATAATTTTACAAAACTTGTACTTATGTATCAGTCAAATGTATAGATAGTTCTATCAAAATACCTACTTATGTTAAAAAATATAGATTAATAAATAATTTATGTATAATTTCACATAAATACTTATTAACATCATAATAATACTTTTGTTTTTATTTCTCCAACATATTAATAAAAATTAAGTCAATTAATCTAATATTGTACTACATGTTATCTGTGTTAAATTTTACATTATACAAATTCTAGAAGATAGAATATTTTTAGCTATTAATAAAATGTAGGAGTATTTATTTAGACTTTCTAACGAATTTTTACGAGTCCTCGCATAGTATAAAAGTTTCGAAAAAATTCGTTCCACTCTGTAGGTACATTTTTCTCACTACTTACCCAATGTCCTTTGTATGTCAGAAACGTATTTTTTGTGTAACAAGTTTGGTTTTTTTGTTTCAATTCACAATTAACCATTAAAAATAGTTTTGCACATCTGAACCAGTCATTTAGACTTTTGTGCAGCGGAAGTGGCGTCATCACCAAGTCCGGAAGTGTGGAAAAATTATATTATTTATGGTAGTGAAATGGAAAGTAGGAAGGTCAGTAGTACATCACAGAGATAATCTGGTCGCACATCTAGATGAAGTGTGGCGTGGTGAGGCGGAGGAGGTGGTCATTTGTTCCCTCGTGCAAGAGCATTCGCACACGTACGGCCGGCGCAGAATACATATACAGGAGGGTCCAGTTAAGCAGCTTCACATTCGGTTTCAGCTTCAGCTTCAGCTTGGATTCGAGTTTGAGCCCAACACACAGCAGCAACCGGCAACGGCCACATACAGAAATTTCAGCGGCGAAGAGAGAGCTCGGCCTCGTTGATAAAGTCTGCGGGATTAGTGGGCGCGCTATCAAAACTTAAACTCGTTAGCCGCGCGCTCGATGTAAATCTGGCGCAATATTTTATCCACCCCTATCTTGAGCATGTAAGTACCGCCCAGCCGAAGACCGCTGGCTGAAGAATAGTCAGAATTTGCATCCCCTATCTGCTGATATATTGCGCGGCCTTATCTGCTCTGTCCACCCTGCCGGCCAGTGTAGCAAGTGCTAAAGTTTAATTTATGTTGGCCAGCACTCTGCATTGTCACGTCTTACAGATGACTGAGGCTGCCGGAAACTGAGAGCCGAACGGATGTGCGAGCGAACATTTGCTACAATTTCATTTGCATACGCTTGATTTAAGGGCCGCGTCGCATTTGCGTCTCTTCGCTCAGTTGAACGCAGCAGCAGGCCCTGCACTGAGAAATAAGAAAAAAAAATACGAATGAAGATCCTGCCTTTCATATTTACTTTAGCACCTCTAATATTACCTTTATACGCTTAAAATAAAACCACTACTGCTATTTCTACTACTATTACTATTACTTCTATACCTATTACTATTACTACCGTAACTCTTACTACTATTATATATGTAACTCATAAATATTTGTATATTCTTGGACTTATAATTATAAATATTTTTATAATCTTGGGTTTTCTTGACAAAGTATTTCTGGGTTATTAAAATCAAAATTATGTTTAAGGTCTAAAGTATGCTTAGTGAGGGCGGTGCTTCCTTGATGAATATTTTGAATACTATAAATATGTGACTTAATTCTGGGATTGTCCAATGTAACATTTAGAGCAATCAAGACAATTAATTTTGTAAACAATGTTACATTGGATAATCCCGAAGACATCTTAAAGACAGAATTAAGTCACATATTTATAGTATTCAAAATATTCATCAAGGAATCACCGCCCTCACTAAACATACTTTAGACCTTAAACATAATTTTGATTTTAATAACCCAGAAATTCTTTGTCAAGAAAAGAACGATAAATCACGATGCTTCCTTGAAATGATTGAAATTTCAAAACAT
>JAWQRP010004861.1:0-11376 GCA_033557875.1 Quadriops clusia | reverse complement strand
ATTTCTCCACCATTGGCCATAAAATCTACATGAAATTAATTTTTGAATTAGATCGCTATCTTTAAGTATACAAGAAAATTCCTTGATTTTAAATTTCGGTTTTATTGCATAAATCACGGGGCAGTCTGGAAGAATTTAGCTCTGTTTCTCCCACCAACACGACTATGGGCGGAGCCTGTCTATTGCTGTTGCGTTCTGTGATATCTGTTTAACTTTACAGTGAATATGCGAAAGCCAAACCACGAAGAAAAACTGAATGGTACCACGGATTTGTTATAATTTCTTGAATTTAATCGACAATATTCGAATATGTATAATTGTTTATGATAACAATAATTTTACAAATACAAAAAAGAAGTTAATCTATTTGTTTATAATAATTTATTTAATGATCTAACAATAAGTAAAAATTAATAAAAATTCTTTTCGATTACCTACCAATATTGTATAAAATCAGTAATAACGTTTTGTAAAATAATAGATGTTAGTTTGATTGTTAAAAAAGGTTTTTTATCTTTTTACGAAATTGAAAATTAATAATAATGAAATAATGAAACGGTAATTACTTCATACTGAATAAATATTCGTTATTGGAAATAACATAATCATTTTTAATCGATTAATGAGGTTGAATTTGAAGTATAAAATTCTACTTCTTCTGTACGTTGTAATGAATGTAATTTGTGATTCAGGAGATGCAATGTTTACGAACTCTGAACTTACAGTGTGAGATACGTTTGTAGTCTGTCAACCTGTATTATTACCTATCTTAATTTAGTACAAACCAGCTTGATTTCATTCCAAGAAATTGTATCTAATTTCTAGTTCTGATTCCCGCAATAAAAATGACACGGCTTATGCCTATTACGCTTATGCTACGTCTACATATATATATAAGATAATAAATCGTTGGTAAACATTATATACGCTGATTAATGTACAATTGATCATATTTTATTATATATTAATCTTTAATAATTATTAGGAAAGGCATTATTTTCAAATTTTAAAAGTTGGATATCTCGACAACTGCACATTCGATTTTCATGGATTTTTCTTTGAAATAGATTTTATTGCCTATAGACAAATATGAAACAATAAGGATTCTTATAAATATTTAATTGCAAGCTTATGACAATTGTGGCAATTATAAAAATACTAGTGTTGATAAGAAATAGAATAATATTTAGTAATTATAAATAAATTGTTCAATCCCCTGGTACGAAGTGGCTGATTTTTATTTTCGATTAAATTCTACTTATATAATAACATACAATATTTTTAGATGACAATGACGTTATCTAATAGCACTGTTAAAAATGGAAACACTTGAGAATAATACATTTCAATTATTTCTTACAACATGAAAATAGTTACTAAAGAGTAAAAAGTATATGGGTTCAGAAGGAATTAGAATGTTTACAATATAACGGAACTGTTTAAAATAAGTAATATAAAGGTTTACAATATAATATAAGTGTCAAGAATAAATCATAAAATACAAACGAAAAAAAAAACTCCAGTAGGTCTAAAGTTTCAAAAAAATAAATTACTATCACTTCTACAACGGCAAAAATTCACGGAATCGTGACTTCGTATTTTTGTTTCGTTTCATCTGAAAAATATATGATATATAAACACTTTTTTATTATTATTGTACAGCAAAATGTTTTGGTAGGAATATGTGCTACGACTTCTGTTTGGAATTTAGTTCATAGTTGTCTCTTGTTCATGAACGTTTAGATTTATGAAAATTGTGAGAACACTGTTATAATGGTTGGTGATTCTAAAAGAAAACCTACTCTTTCGAAAGTTCGGAAAAGTCGAAAGAATATTATGCGGAATTATTGGAAATCGAGGTATGTTGTTGTTGTTGTTGGAAACAACTTATATACAATCCAAACAATTGCGTATCAATTATAATGTTTTACATAAAGAACAAAAATTTATTAGCGTTTAAAACAAAAGTATTTCATTTTTGAACTCATAGTACGAACGAACGAAAACTGTTTTTGTTAGAAATGTATTTCCTTTTAATTGACTTTTTATTTATTTTCATATTACCAAAAATCATATTCGAAATCATATATTACTTTTCATATAATTTGCAACAATATTTGATGTAAATGTAATTCTTTCGAGTTTTTCATAATTCGTCAATACGATGATAGTAAATAAAAAACAATTGTTTATCAGTGCTGTTATTACGAAATTAATACACCATAATCGATAATTAGAACGTAGTTCTTTATTGCATGCTCAATGGGGGCTAGTCAGAAAAAACTGTAAACATATGTTTACACTATGGCGTAGATATGTTACCAAGCAACGTTATATTACAAAAAATATTGTGTGAAACGTCAAAAATATCGTGTGACACGTCAAACAAATCGAGCACATTAAAAATTAACACGAGCAAACTACTAAACTAATTGTGTGCCTCAAAAAGAACTACGTTCTATCTCGTCTTTTTTTTTAATTCCTTTGTAACTTAATATTACTATGTAGAGGGAATGTACCAACAACAATGGATCATTCAACACATCCAAACACTGTTGAAGCATTTCAAAGGTACATACAAAAATAAAATAGCTTTGTTTTATTGATTATATCTATTAAATTATTTTAGCAATAACTTGGAATTCAACAATAGAGAAGAAGAATCCCAAACTTTTTACAATGTAAAGGGATACAGAATGGTCAAGTGGCAGTATTTTTGGGAAAATTTGATTAAACTCAGTGAACACAATTTATCTTTCGGTTGTACTCTACAAAATTTGAAGTTGCAATCGGAACTTCAAAAGGGTCACATATCAAAATTAACATTTAAATGCTCTTTTTGTAACACTCTTTTAAATTTGTGGCTGTCTCCTCCAGAAAACACTTGTACATTTAATGCTAACACCGCTGCAGTAGTGGGATGTATGGCAATGGGTTGTGGATATGCACAACTAGAACAATTTATGTCTACTATCAATATTCCGGTCATGAGTGCCACAAAGTATAACAAAATTCAAGACAAAGTCTGCGATGCATGGGAAGAATGTGCTAAAAATTCCATGAAGGAAGCAGCAAAACAGGAAGCAACATTAGCCATTGAAGAGGGATCGGTAGATCAAAATGGCATACCATTGATTCGAGTGGTATGTGACGGATCTTGGGCAAAAAGATCATACAGATCTAATTACAATTCATTGTCGGGCGTTGCGACCATAATAGGATATAAAACCAAAAAAGTTCTGTACATGGGTGTTGCGAATAAGTACTGTTTAATTTGTCAAAAAGCGGAAAACAGAGGAGTAGATGCTGTGAAGCATTCCTGCTATCGCAATTGGAATGATTCCTCCAGTTCCATGGAAGCTCATATATTGGCTAAAGGTTTTTGCACAAGCGTTCAAACCAATGGTCTTATTTACCATGAAATGATTGCGGATGGAGACAGTAGCACATATAAAAAAATTTTAGATTCAAATCCGTATCCAAATTTAAAAGTCAAAAAGATAGAATGCAAAAACCATCTGTTACGTAATTACACAAACAAATTAAGAGATGTTTGTAAAGACTCTAATTCTGGTCCCGGAGCGGCAAGAAAATTGGTTCTCAACCACATTTTAAGATTGCGAACTGCAATTTGTAAGGCAGTCGAATATAGAAAAACCAAAGTTGCCGAAGGATCAGTAAAAGCAGAACAAATAATTAAATTAAAAAAAGATATTTTAAATTCACCTAGCCACATTTTTGGAGAACATGGAGATTGTAAAAATATCGGATACTTTTGCCAAAAAGAAAATTTGGAAGAGGAAAATTTTGTTCCTCATCTAAAAACTTGTAAATTGTATGAGAAAATTATGATTCACGTTAATTATATATCTCGACATTCTGGTAGTTTAATAGAAGATGTCAATAGTAATTCGGTAGAACAACTCTATTCACTTTTGGCCAAAGTAACTGGAGGAAAACGTGTAAATTTTTGTTCACGACGAAATTATCAAAGTCGATGTGCCATAGTAACTTTAATGAGGAATTCTGGAAAACCGCTAAGCAGCATATTTACTCATTTAACAGGTGAAAAGGAAATTCCGCAGTACATGTTGAAATTAGAATGTATCCAACAAAGTAGAAGAGATGTTTACAAAAAGACTCGTCAAGTTAAACATAAGAAGAAAGTTGTATATCCAGACAGTAACTATGGAAATTTTGCCGATAGGCCCGATTTAGCCCCTACAGAAATGGAAGAAGCAATAAACATATTTTTGAAGTCGTTGGATCTAAATATTGAAAGCCGTTTAAATTTAGAAATAGAAACTAGAACTAACATAGAACTTTGGAGGGAAGAGAGAAAAAAGCGGTTAACTGCATCTAATTTTGGTATAATATATAATAGAAAAGCTGACACGAGCTGTAAATCTCTCGTTTTTAATTTACTCTATGGCGAGGAAATATATTCAAAATCATTACTTTATGGAAAAAAATATGAGGCTTATGCAATAAAGAAACTAGAGGAGGAGCATACAATATCTATTTCGAAATGCGGCTTATTTACAAATGAGAAAGCACCATTTTTAGGAGCAACTCCAGATGGAATTATCACGATTTGTAACGCGATAGCAGAAGTAAAATGTCCATATGCTTCAAGAGAATTAACTCCAGAGGAAGCTATTGAAAAAAAGCAAGTCACATTTTGGAAAAAAACGGGCAATGATTTTATTCTAAATAGAAAACATAAGTGGTTTATTCAAATACAAGGTCAGCTGTTTGTTACGGGTAAAGACACTTGCTACTTTGGATGTTGGACACCAAAAGGATTTCGAAGCGAGTTGATTCATTATGACAAAATATTGTTTGAAACACAAGTATTACCAAAACTAAAACAGTTTTATTATACATGTATGCTACCAGAGCTTGCTGACCCCAAATATGTAAAAGAATTGATCCGTGAACCTAAACATATTTTAGAAGCCCAACAAAACAAAAATAAAAAGAAATCAAAATAATAATTTGCTCTCCGTGGATACGTATTTGGACATTTCAATAACAGTACTTTTACTACAACAATATCTCTTTCTTTTTGTATGTGTTCTTTATTGATCTAGTATCTAGTGACGTGGACAGTTTTGTATTGAGTTTCTATCCGTTTTAAAATAATTAACATTGGTCTTCATCAGTACCCCGTCAATACTGAAATGCAGAGTGATGGATTAATCTCCAAATTCGAACTATTTCAAGTGTCCGCATCTGCTATATATCTTGTGCTTGCGTTCTTTCACTGCTACAAGAAAGTATTTCTTCCAAATTCTTCGACCTAGACCTCGCAGATCCCGAGTTCTACGTTCCATCGAAAGTTGATCTCCTCGTTGGCACTGATTTATTCCCTTACCTCATGACCGGAGGAATCATCAACCGATCGTTGGTCCTCTTGCACTACACAGGCACCTTGGTTGCAGACCATTCTTCAGGCTACTGCATTGCTCACCATGGCATCTTCCGTGAAGCAAATGGCACGTCGAAACTTCGCGTCGTTTTCAACGCTTCCAAATCTACCTGTCTCAGTCCGTCTCGGAACTCTGAAATGCCATCTGGACCATCGCTGAAAAAGTGAGATCGTGGATATCATAACCCGATCCAGATTCCACAAGTTCATCTTTACTGCGGTCATACGTCACATGTACCGTCAGATTCTAATCCTACCAGAATATCGCAAATATCAAAAGATTCTCTGGTTATTGGACCTCAGTCATGAACCGAACATTAATCTAGTAAATAGTGTAACTGGAAAACTGTACCCCATTTCTTGTACTCCGCACACTGAAGCACAACGAATTGAATTGAAATCACCAAGATATTCAGACCATCGTAGCATAACTTCGCCATCATTACCCAATGATCACCACATCAAGATACTAGGGCTTACTTGGAACCCTCAAAGTGACACCTTTTCTTACCAAGCTCGAGTCAACCCTATTGCACCGACCAAGCGAAATCTACTATCCGAGATTGCCAAAATCTATGATCTACTTGGATGGCTTTCTCCCGTCAGTATTCTTGCCAAGTCACTCATTCAACGTCTTTGGCTAACTTCATTTCATCATTAAATAACGCAAAAAGGTGTAGTTGTTCAAAAGAATGGATTAACCGTCAACTTCATCAATGCAACCACCACGTTTCTTCGCTATGGAACCGAACATGCCCATGCATCTAACGGGATTCTGTGATGCATCAGAGTCTGGTTACACTACCGCTGCCTAAATAGTCACGCAGTCCAATAACCGATTCCAACCTTCCCTAATCTTGACCAAGTCTAAGGTAGCTCCCTTCAAACGTCTTTCTCTTCCTCGACTAGAGTTATGCGCAGCCTTATTCCTAGCCAAATTATTATGATACATCCAACGAATTATTATTCCTGCTAAATTCATTTCCATTCACGCATGGTCTGACTCAACCGTCACTCTACACTGGATTAACACGCCATCTCACCGACTGAAAACATTCGTCTCAAAGCGAGTGGCGAAGATCTCTTCAATTCTACCATCACAATACTGGCACCACATCAAGTCCAATAAAAAACCATCTCTACTTTTCTGGATACGTCAAGTACAACGTGAGGCATTTTCATCCGAACTTGATACGATCAAGAAATCGTCACGACTTCCAAAGCACCGACGAAAACTCAATCCATTAGTGGATTCTGAAGATATCCTTCGAATAGGAGGTCGACTAAGCAACGCACCAATAAGTTTTGACCAGAAGCACCCTATGCTGCTATCCTCAAAACACGTCATGCCTTCATTAATCATAGTCGACTACCATTTATTTACTATTTACATCCCCCGCCTCGCACTCTTCAATCCATCATTTCTTCAAAATTCTGGATTCTATCAGCCAGAGCTCGAATTCGCAACTATACCTCCAAATGTATCCGTTGTTTCAAAGTCAAGCCAGCATGCAACCTTTCATGGGCAATCTACCCAAAGGAAGAGTAACTATCTCCAAGCCGTTCGAACACACCGGAATTGATTACGGAGGTCCTTTCAACATCACGATGATGCGAGCCTGAGGCCGAAGCTCCATCAAAGCCTTCCTCGTCTTGTTCATCTGTTTTCAACAAAGGCAGTTTATCTACAACTTGCTACGGACTTATCTACACCCACTTTTTCTACTCAAAATATCAAGAATGTGAAGCTCCATCTACGGAAAACCATCGGAGAAACCATTCTTACTTATGAATAATTCTATACGCTTTTATGTCAGATCGAAGGCTTTTATGCCTACCAGATGATCTCAAGGTTTTACACCATTTCATTTCCTACTCAATGAGCTAGGAACGACGTTGATAGATCAACGAATCTTTTCTTCACCAGAATCACATCTAACCAGATGGCAACTGACACAACGCCTCATTGGCACTATCTGGAAGAAGTGGCAGGAGTATCTCATGTCAGTCAAATCTCCAATCTCACTTCAGTGGCGAATGAGAAGAGTCATCGCGCTACTATCAAAACAAAAACTGGATCTTTAACCCGAGCGTTCGTCTTGACGCTTTCCCCTCTTCCGTGTAACGAAGAAGCACCCTCGCTTAGTTGTCCCACGCTGTCGCTGTTTCAAGCAAGCCGTCGGCATCTCCGCTGAATTTACTACAATTAAGCTGAGCAAGTGCAAAACCCTTGCTCCCCGGTATCAATAATCATTATTTACTTTGACTTACACATTATTTCTTAATTTAAAAGTTACATTATTTGCATAATCATGCATCATAATCATACAACCAGTGCGCTTATTTTCTTTTTCTTTCTACCACGAGCTATCCAAGTAGACTTCGTTACATCAAATTGATGTTTTGTGGTAATTGTCATTTCACAAGTATTTTTAAGACAACTTTTCAAAAAGCAATATGTAATATATACTTAGCCAACGAATAACTTTCGCTACTTTTTTCAATAGACAACTCTTGTCCGACGAGCTAAAGGGTTGAACGTTATCTAACAATAAGTCCGTATTGACTATCTTCAGTGTTCAACGGGCCATTGTTTATCATATTTAAAAAACGACTTGACAGAAAAGTATGGTTGCGAAAAAAAGATAGATAATGAACAATGAAAATCGAGAAATAACAATCGGAAAGTTATAAACAAAACAGTCATGAAAAACAGTGCATGAAATTAGAAAAAAAAAAACAAGTCATTTTTAAAAAATATGCTATCGCGAAATATTTGCAATAAATCCGTAAACTGTTTCAAAGTGGTTCTTATGATTATTTTTAATATGCTGTTTTTTTTTTTGACGTCTCATAGAATAAATAGATAGCTTGGCAACAGAATTACGTTTTGTTAACATTTAACAGTTAACACTAAGGATAACACCAACTAAAGAAAAAAGTTCTAAAAAAAACTAAGTCGAATATAACCTATTTAACAATGTTTGTTGAATAAATTCTTCAACATATCACTGTATCGCGAAATATTTGCAATAAACCTGTAAACTACTTCCATAAACTATAGTTACTTGTTAGCCTACATAAGCTAAAAGTTGATCAATCCGTGACATTTAATTCGTGAGTCTAAATATTAAATTTGAACCAAATTCGTTGGCCCGTTCAGGCTGTACACGTGTCCACACACAGATAGACAGACAGACATTCTGAAAACAGTTGATTCGTCTTCCTGGGATCCTAATTAGTGATAAATCATCAAAATCACGAAATGTAAAATTTGGTATGATTACAATACCTCCCTCTATAAATATGACGGTCGGTAAAAACAGCTAGAAAAATTTTAAAAATTGTTCTTCCCTGGTCATATATGGCTCTATTTCACTTGTTTATGTGTGATTTTTTATGTAGAATCTGTTAGTACCCGTAAAACTGTTATAAATTTGTAAAATAATTAGAAATCCTATTTTAAAAACAAAGAAAAAGTTTTTTGTAGTGATTTACTGATATTTATTAATCGTTTTCTTGGAACATTTTATATCAAGTAGCTATTTTTATTGTCGCTGTTGATATAACTGATATAATAAGTGTTCCGTTCAATTTTTGAAGTGTTTATTTATCACACGTGTACAAAGATATTTACAATAATTATTTGTTTTACAATATGCACCGTTATAGGCTTTTTGCGGCCTGTTCAGTGCAGGTTTACACGGATAAATAAAGCAATATAAAGAGAACACGCAATAAAATATATAAACAAAAATAACAAAATTAATTGAGCTGTTGCAATGTTACATGGCATTTGGCAGTAGTTAGAACGAGGAAACAAGTATGATTAAATTTAAGTTAATTAATAAATTAATTGAATTGAATTGACGAGGATACCCGCAACTCAGTGTTCCGACCCGTTCTGCTGTTGAAATCCGACTGCGTTGTCGAGACGATAATAAGCGATAACTCCCTTCCACTCATCAAACCAGAACCAATAGCTAGGAAATCTGTGTAGGGCGTTTATTTCTTTTTTCTCTGTCACACAGACAAGGAAAATTTCAGTGTGCTACGTCACACCGACTAATATCCTCTTAATTCTGTTCTGTATTGGGACTGGGAGTCCAAGTTGCGATTCCAAAGTTGGATTACTTGTGGTAGTAGTTTATACACCTTTCTCAGGACTGGGCAAACCGGCCGATTCGACCTGGGGTCGCATTTGTCTCTATCTTTTAATTTGAGCAGAACTTAAGCTCCCCGCTTCCAAATGCTTGGAAATATTCCTACTGCGAGAGAGCGGTTAAGTCAGTGTTTCCTATCTTTCTGTACCTCCACCACCCCTTTTTTTATAAAAACATTGTTGTGCCCCCCTCAATTTTCGTAACCATCTAATTTCATAAATACTCATCTGGTATTGTAATTTATTTAATTGGCTACAAAATAATGGATCATTATTATATATTTGTTGGGTCCGCGGGAAATTAAGGAAATTTCAAATTTAAATCGAAGGACCAGAAGATGTAAATGCCCTGGCTGCTGGTTCGGGTTATCTTCAATTGACTAGATCGCTAATACTTACGTTATTGGCTGTGGCAATTGATAGGTATCAAACCTGAAACTGCTGGAAAAGGATCGTAGTCTAAAGGACTATGTATGTATGTTGTCAATGCAATGGTGCAAATAAAAATAAAAATTGTAAATAGAATATTTGATTAAAGCTCATTGAACAAGTGCAAAGCAAACAATGTAAATACAAATGTAAAATAAAAGTTGATATTCAAAAATGAACATAGATTAAATAAAAATGTAACAACTAAATGTAAACAACTAAATGACAATTCATTCAAATCCAAGTCAAATACTGGTCTGAATATTTGTTCCAAAACTTCGTCGGACGTTTGTCCTTCTTGACAAAAGCATTTTGTTTTAGCGGCAGTACTTCACATTGGGAATAATCTTCTGGAAATACTATGCGTTTCTTCCATTCAAAAATTTGTAGATGAAAATTCAGTTGGAATTGGTAGGGGAGCAGAACTTCAAATGTGTAAGTTGCATAATGTACTGAGTTAGCTCCGAATTACATGGTCGAAATGCTGCTCCATCATGTTTTTTTTTAAAAGAAAGAACATCTCTTTCCATCTTGAAATAATATGCTTTCGTAAAGGTAGTTGTCTTATATTGACCTAATTTATACTTTTAAACGTAATCGTTCTACAGACAAATTCTTCTATCGTTCTCTTAACTTTTTTTCCGTCACAATCATTAAAGTTTGGAAATATATATGAAGGCTGTTGAAATTTTCATCACGTCTAAAAAATCCTGGACTAAAGTTACAACCTCTAAAGCGTGGAAACTTGCTACCAAGAAGCATAAGTTTTGTCCGAGGGATTCATACAATTCATTGACATCGATATATCGTTTATTGTTTCCAATTACAAGTACAAAGCTAAATTTCAACTCGCCTTGAATGTAATACCTATTACCTCATAATATGATCAGAACATCTGTGTCCGAGAATTTTATGGTAACATATCAGCAGCTTCTTCGTGAGCTTTACAATCTAAATCTGGGACTTGTCCGTAAATATCTCCTTGTGGTTCTCCAGAAGCGCTCGTAGAGCGGACTGTTGCTTCGGTGCCGGTCTTTTCCTGGAGTATTTCGTCCAGCGTCTTTGTCTTGTTGGCGACATTGTTTAATAATGTAGTTCATCTGCTCATTTCTGACATTCAGGGTTGTCGTATCATAATGGATGTGAACTTGATATTATTTTTTCATCATATCAGACCCGAGGATGAGAGGTCTCTCAGATTTAGGGTTTGTACAAACACCAAGTTTTTGAAAAACCGGTTTTCGAATGTCTCGATTTCCAAAAAAAAAAAACGGTTTCGACCGGTTTTTCAAAAAAAAAATTTTTTTCTTATGGGGAAAATTATTTCTTTAATTTTTATAAAATAACAAAAAAC
>JAWQRP010004860.1:0-11376 GCA_033557875.1 Quadriops clusia | reverse complement strand
CGTGACTTTGCCTACGAATTCTGGGATACTACGAAAACAACGAAAAAGGGTTCCTACCAAATACTAGACGATCACAGGTAATTTTGGCCAAATAGAGTTTCGGGTTGATTTGAATTTCCCGCCTTTTCCTTTTTGGATCTTATCGATCCTAGCTTTTCAGCTTAGCAGCTATGCCCCCCCCCTCATCAGTCACAATATGTTAGTTAAATTTGTATATGTATCTTTTTCTTTTAACTTAAACTGTTATTATTTAAATTAATAAATCTCATTTCCAAACATGTATATACATTCCTTACAACCTTGCTTCTGTATTTAATTGGGTTACACTGGCATTGCTCTTATAACATGAATATTTCCGTTCGTATCTTAAGAAATTAGTATTTTCAATTTTATTCCATTCTTCCACTTAGTAAGAAGAAAAAAAAAAGGATAAATAAAAACAAAAACAAAATAAGAATTTGGAGCTTATGTCTGAAGTAAGTTAAGATTGAATAATAGGGATATGAACAAAATCCGCAGAGAGAGAAAGAATACATAATGGAAAAATAAAAGAAATATTTTTAAGAATTGATAGATAGAAAATCATGATGAACAAATAGAAAAATAAATTTGAAAAGACTCCAAATCCTTTTAAAACCCCAATAAAATTGCATCAACATTTAAGAGACATCTTTTTATAAAAGAACACGACTTAAATAAAGGCAATATTAAGATTTTCTACAATTGTAAAAAGCTTTAAAATTGTCAATTTATAAAAAATTAGAAAGAGCAAAATGGAACAATAGAATAGAATGTCTTAAGGATAGTTTGGATATCCAATTAATTTTGTCTCATTTATAGAAACAAATGCTGCATTAAATATTAAGGACAGATGATCAAAATTTCTTTTTAATGGAAAAACATTGACCAACATGTAACTATTTAAAATAGGATGATTAAAATAAATTCAAAATTTTTATAAGAACCTAATAAGCTTTAAATTACCTATGGAAGAAATTAAAATTTGAAAGTAGGATAGCAAGTTTATTTTCGAACCCATTGCAATAAAATTTTAACACCTTTGGAATTCATTATTGTCTATAGATCTATCGAATTAGATTTTCGAAATTTCTATTTGGGGGTGAAATATGGGGTAGTGATTTTACCACAATCTTTACATAAAAAAAACCTGTAATACAATAAGCATCTGTAATAGAAAATGTAAAACGGCAGGTCCATTGATAATGATGAATTCTAAGGTGAGATCAAATTTCCTTGCAAATGATTGAAAAATAAAGTTGATATACCGTCTCACAAGTTTAAATTTTAAATAGAAAAACTAAAAGCACGCTCGAAGGAAGGAAAAGCAATCAACTAGAATATTATTAAACTTTAAGCAAACATGTACGTAAACAAATAAATATCATTGTATTAGAAAGAAAATATGGGCTACAAGGAAAAATAATCAAATTAGATTGCACAGGCAAAAAAGAAAGTGAATTATATTTTCAGTAAAAGAACAAACTGAAACGCATGGAATTATATAATTTTCTTGTTTGTGCTCTTACCTGCAGATATTAATTAAATTTGTTTACGCATATTGTTTCTAATAAGTTTCTTATAAACTGACATTATTTAAATGAATTTCAAAAAATTTTATATGCATTCCTTTAAATTAAAGGAATATCTAAAAAATATTTGTATTATTTAATTTTTCTAAAGTATATATTTACAGTGGTAGTTGTAGAATATTTGAAACATTTGGTATGTTTTCATTTTCATAAATTCTATTAAAATTACTATTAAATTTTTAATAAATAAGTACATTTTTTAAAGTATGGTAGATTAAAATTAGAATCAAACTCTATTAATGTTAAGACTTTCTTTGATATAATTTTTGATTTTGATCATAGTAAAATTTTGGTAAATATGAATTTTACATTTCTAACATAAATTACGTATTCCATGTTGGCCTAAAACAAATTATCCAATAGTGGCCAAAATGTTTTTCTATTTTCTATTCTTGAACTGCTCCAGAAAGGCATCCCTCTTGAGATGTCTCTTAAAGCCTTCCTCGAGTTTCCGCATCAAGCAAAAACATGAAATTGTTAAGGATAATGGAGGTTTGAAATATATAAGCCTCTAAAGGTTTATTTCTGGCAACACAAGGGAATGTCTTCGGGCACATTTACGGGCGCCGAGAGGGCCCCTGCGTTCGTAGGATTCGGCTCGGCTTCGGCCCGCTTCAGGACCTAAAGTTCGAAGGCATCGCATTCCACCCACATGCAACAGGACCGCCGCCGCGCATCAAGTTTGCCCTGCTTATAAAAGCGCCGCAGGATTCCCGCGACTGGATGAATCGCATTTGCGCCAACGGCAACTACCACCCTTCGACTTGCACTTCGTCCTGGCACTTGTGGATTCGTAGCCGCGATACCGTTCAAGGATTTCAGTGCTTCATTCAGCAAGTCCTTCGAGTATCCTGGGAGGATAGTGGTTCAGCGACGCTTTCCTCGGTCCTTGCCGCGAGTTTGTGCTTCTATTTTAATCGTCTAATTCAAAAATGTAAGTCACGCTACAATACCTACATTTTACATTTAAATTAGAATTAAATTTAATCCATGGAGTTATTTGATTATCTAGCAATACTTTGTTGGAATATTTTCGTTCTTATTTTGGTTCAACGAAAAAGATTTTCATTCTTAAGTTATGTATTTTATTAAACAAATTCTGTTCTTTTAAGAGAGTTAGGTATAAGGTTAACTAGTTTGTAATAGCAGATATTTAATATCACCTACACAAAGAAGCTAATCGTCCTCTGACGCAGATTCTGACTTTAATCATCGGTTTGCAATCAGACTCCCCAAAAATAACTTTCTCATCGCTTCACTTCGGCCATCCTATCGAAGATAGTATTAAGGACTTCGAGGGCGAGATTATTAAAAAAATAACGATTCACATTGAGAGATGATGTTTTATATTAAACGGCGCTCCTCCTCTTATCCTGCTCCTGAAATCGTGCTTCTGTAATCGTCCTGAAGGACGAGCGCTCAAGACGCGAAGCCCAAGACGCAAATCCAAAGCAAGCGAATTTTCCTGATAGCGCCGTTTGAATTCCTCTAAAGCCACTTAAAGAAAATTGGTTTCCCCTAAACACACTTTCCTCGCACATAAAGTACAATAATATTTTGCATGGTAAGTGTTGCATGTTTGTGGCGTCGCGACGGCGACTTACATAAATTGAGCGTCCTCCAACACATCCTCTCGGATTTTCGGTTTAGAGCTAATCGGTCCTATGATTGAATTGACACGAGAACACCTTCCGAATAAAATAACAATAAATAAATTAACAAAGAAAGACTTAACAAAGAAAGTACTTATTTAGTTTTCTTTTTTTTGGGTTCTTAAATAAATAAAAGAAAGAAGATTTGTGTTTTGATTTGGTAGAGCTAAGAAATCCAAGAAAAGGAGAAAAGTCAATAAACAAACAATATAATGAAAACAAATAGACAAGACAAGAAATTTGAAAAAAATTCACACAAACGAAATTGGTTAAATAAGAATTTGATAAAAAAAGGAAATTGTGGAAATGAGGCTGAAATTTCATTAAACCCCAAGATTACGAAAGCCTGATTTCTTATTATGAATATTCACGGCGCGACAGCGATAAGGATTCCAATGAATGCAATTACCCTAATATCGCAATACAAATTACGGTCAATGGAGTTAAAATCAAATTTAACCCTCAAAAGAACGTTTAATTCACCCCTTCGGTACGTCCTGTTAATCTCATTTTATTCTAAACCTTCATAACAAGTATCCAACTTAGTCAATCGCAAAGTTTTTACTTCGAATTTTCTGATATTGAAAAGCTTCGAAATTACTTTCCAAAGGTTGCCAATGCAGTGTTTAATTAAACAACTGATTCGGTTGATTTAATTCAAGTAATTCGATCACATGCTGCACATAGCTATATGCATACCTCCATTAGTGGCATTAATTGCATTACTATCCTGAACACTGATCATAGCATCGCCCTAAGTGCAATTTGGTATGTGTTAATGTGTCATTTTTACTAATGTTACATTTTTAGCAATATTTCATTTTTCTTAATGTTCCATTTATCTTGTTTCAGTGAGAGGCTATAACTCCAAGTGTTATTATGGGCTGGGTAACATCGGTGCTGATTCTGGCGTCGTTTAGTTACATATCGAGTGGCTCTTTAGCCTCAAGTTCACCGCACATTTCACACCACTTGTTCCCACTCGGAAGCGAACTACAAGATACCAATGCCATCGACATGACAGGTAAGCTATTATTATTATTTCAATAATAGAGCCCTGCAACCAGACATTGACATTAACTTTCTCCTTTCTGGGTAAATGCAGATCTGTGATTGATTTGCTTTCATCAAATTCTAATTTAACTCAATGAGTATTCATACAAATAACTAATAACAATAAAATGCCATAATTTAATTTAAGAAAATCTTTATACCTGCACAATTGGCGGAGGCGCACATTCAATTCTTAACCTCGTGACAAAAATCGCTCTAACTCGAAAATTTCAAAAGTTTTCAAAAAAGGATTAAATACTGTCTTGTAGGCAATGGAGCAAGCTTTCAAGATACTGAAAACTCGAAGCTCCAAAACTCAAATTAATCATGTTATATTTAGGCTTAATCCGGGATAATTATCGCCTTTGTTTGTGCTCAATAACCAGCAGTTATTATGGCGGATTGCCGACAGAAGTGCGGATTTTCAAAGGTTCTCGCAGAAAGCCCCTCTTTCCAGTTCTCACTGCACAGTTTTGAGGTCTTTGTTGACTCTAAGCGCGATGGAATTCACAGAAGAAAATCATCGCAGTTACAGCTTTATCGCGGTTATAGCTTTATGGCGGTTATAGCTTTATGGAGGTTATAGCTTTGTGGAGGTTATAGCTTTATGGCGGTTTTGGCCTGGTCATTGCAGCTAGTGACCGTAGCGTTCTCGTTGCTTCAGTTTTATTTTGCTGGCGTTTGTGTAGCCTCAAGCCGCTCTTTAATAGGATACACAAAGATTGCGGTGTCCAAAGCGCATGCGATTCCGCAAACAAACATCCTTAATCGAGTTGGTCGAGATGGGAATAAAGTACATTACAATTAATTTCACAATGAGAGAAATTAAATTTAAATGAAATCTTCATGAGTACGTACTACAATATTAACAAAAATATGTGACTTTTGTAGATTTCTAGGCCTAGACAAAATAAGACGTATTCAAACCAGGTTGTTTTTGAGACTATTCAAGATCTACAAAATTATATTCTTTAATTAGTATGAGTTATAATTAATTTAAGAAGCATTTCATTTAGTATACCATTCAGTAATACGACATAAAAAATGATTTCTTGTCATATTACTTTTACGTTTAACAATTAAAAACATTCCTATATCATACTTTAACATTATATACACTAAAACAATGCAGTAAGAACTTTTTCCACTGTTTCCATCTTGCAAAACAGTACGTCCAAAACTATTGTTTTTAATTGCTAAATATAAGTAGCTTGACAAAGAAATATTTTTTATGTTGTCTTAGTATATACCTTCAATGACAGACCTTCAACCCATTGTAATTAAAAAATTAAAAAAATTATGAAGTCATTAAATGAAAATAATTCTTACTAAAAGAGACGAGTTATTTATCTATTTATAAAATGAAGCATATTTGTTTAACCAGTGATTATCTAAGTATTCTTGTACTTTATAAAATGTATGTAGGTAATTCTTAATTTAATACTTATAACCAATATTATTTTTTAAATCTGGCTTTAATTTATGTTTTTGATTATTATTATAGTAGCATAAGAATAGATTGGAATATTAAGTACAAGATAGTTGCTCTAATAAAGCAGTAAAAATATGCCACATGTCCCAGCATTTCAGAATAAAAGCTTCGAGAAGTTTCCTTGTAGAGCGCGGACTCGTGCTGGCTCATTGTGAACCACTTCCTTAACTTAATTAACGAAGTCTGTTCTTCCCTTATGAAAGCCAAATGTTTATCAACAGAGGGAATCTACTTCTGTAAAGATGTATCTTGATGAAGTTTATTATACTATATTGCTATTATAATGGCCACAAAATACAGTGTCGCACATAGAATTTAAACTTTACAATGTTACTTATTTCTATTTTGGGAATCTCATTAATTTTTCTACAAACTTATTAATTCACTTTGTCAATTTAAACCACCGTTATCAAGAGATCAACGCACCTACGCGTAATATGATTATGAGGGTTAATCATAAGCACAAATGAAATAGGAAGCATAACACGTTCCATTTAATTAACAAACCCAACTTCACATTTCCTCTTATTTCGCTAATAAGTAAAGGTAAATTATTTTAATATTTTTTTATAAAGGAAATATCTTTTTCAGAATATTATTAAGATAATTATTATTATTATTAGAATTATGAAAACCTTTCTGTTATAAAATATTGTTTAATTTAAAGTATAAACACGTTTTAATAAAAATTATATAGATGCATATCGATTTACTGTTAAGGATTACAATTTGTAATTTCCTAGAAATGTTTTATTCTGATAGAATTAATAGCCACAAGTCGGAATTCACACAAATATGCAAATCTTCTGTTTTTAATAAACCCTTTTTAACAGTTATATGTAAATTTACTTGGACATACATTTAAAACCAGAATATTGATTTACTTGCGGCAAATGATGATTTTTATTATTAATAATATTTGCGAAAAATGTACTTGATTTGATTGTAAAAATAGTGTATAATAATTGCTGGTGTGAGTAAGCGGCATATTAATGAATAAATAGAAAAATGCATAAGTAACTTTGGCAGAAAGTTAAAAGAATGGGAAATTTCGAAAGAAAAGTGAGAGAACAACATCTGAAAATAACAATAGAAAGGGATTCTCTTCAATGAAGAAAACTAGATATAATAAAACTTAAGTTTATTATTTCATTTGTAAGCAAATTCCCATAATAATAAATATCTACGTTAAATTTTGAAATTGCATAATTTCAATATTTAAATGTGTGTTTACTTCAATATTGACGATTCATATATTAATAGATTGTCTCATTTTTTATATTTTAGGTTTACAACAAAACTCTACATGAGATCGATAAGGTTTTAATATTATGAACGTTATATAGTCACACATTCATGAGCTGGACATAAAAGTTTAATGCTAGAAACATGCGATATATACTTTTGAAACTCAATTCTCATAAAAGCCCCCAATATATTACCAGTTACGGATATTTTGATTTGAGCATTTATTCCAAACGAAACATCGACATCACATACATTAATCATTCAAATGTACACATTTATACCATTGTGAAAGGATTAAAAATTAAAAATAAGATGAAAAAATATTATAAATATTAAATAAAATAAATTTAATATTTCTTGGATATTTACACTTTTATTTTTCTAATTACGTTTTGCTTCTCTAAAGAGCTTTAAGGTAATAGGTTATTAAAAGTTTATAAAATATAAATTTTGTTTACTTCGTATTCCTATTAAATTTATTTTAGTTAATTATTAAGTTTCTCGTTCCATAATTATAAAATCTTAGTGAACCTGTATAAACGTGTAAAGCTTAAATAAGATTTCTTGTTTCTATGGACAGGTAGCTTCCTGCCGATTAACCCAGAAGAAGATATTGAGTTGAGGAACATAGGAAAAAATTTAGCAGAGATTTTAGTCAGAAGATGGCCTGGAAATGAATTACCTCTCGTGTATATAGAAGAACCGACATCTAGCCTGAACCAAGAAAATACTGATGATGATCCTTCTGCTGACGAAACATTGAATGAAAATTTCCAAACTGCTGATGATACTAATAATGAACAGACCCAATTCAGCGCTGTCCCTTACAAAAGGACGAGATACTACAGGAAATATCCTTGGAAAAGGCAAAACTCCCGATATCCGTAAGATATTTTTTAACCTATTGTTATTACTTTTTTATTCACTTTTCAAATAAGTTCATTTTGTTAATTTTACTTTTCTTTGATTTATTTTATACTCACGTTTTCAATTGGTAATATTACATTTATGGGAACTGTGTATAACAATATTAGCAATTGGAAAACGTCGTTGTTCGTTTAATTTCAAAGTGGATAGACCTGAAAACCCAAGATAAAAATACACTGCATAAATTTCCATTAGATGTCTCTTAAAACGCATCATATATGTAATAGATATGGCAAGTCGATAGTAACTTTTATATATCGTTCGCTTCCAGGTACGAGGCTGAAAACCGCTACATGTGTCAACCTTCGAAGGACGACGTGTTCCGCCTTTTAGTGGCCCTTCACGAGGCGCGTCAAGGCGGCCGCGGGCGCACCATAAACTTCTGCAACAGGAAGCGGCCCGCGTCGTCCATTTTTACCAACATCAGATTTCTAGGGCGAAGGAAATAATTCCGCGAAGAAGCAATCCTACGCACGAAACGATTTCACCGATTAAATCCCAAATCACACACAAAAGGGAAGCATTCAGCATTACTTTCAGCATTGCCAGTCTCAAGTTCCGTTACATAAGAAGTTATTAGGAAGCCCTAGGACACAAACTCAGTAAATAACCAAAGGAGAAATGAGCAATCAATATTTTATCCATACACACGCCCACGACCACCTTTCATCATTCATGGGAATGGAAAGCGCCAACGACGATTTCATTCTTCGAATTACAACAATAAGGAGGAATTGTGCCCTTTTAATGGGCTAGTTCAACCCCATGTTCTTCCCCCTCGCCCACTTGCCTTTTATTGCGCGGCTGAAGCGATAACTTTTATAGGCAGACGCTTTTCTAGATTAACTCAATTATGTCATTACTGCCGAAATACCGAAACAATTCCTTATAAAAAAAACAGAAACCCCATAATTATAAAAATTCAGAATTTCATTATTCTTACTCGTCCTCCCCCGATGGTTTTTGCAATTCTTTAATTTAAGTTATTTCGCTGGCGTAATTCCCATTTTAATTAAAGCTGGTTTACGTTAAAAAGCATTCCTTTGCGTGTCGAAAAGGCAAATGATAAATTCCTACGACACGACCTGCGACTCGACCAACTCTATTTATCTTCGGGTATAATTATGCCCTTACGCCTCCGAGAAGAAACGCCCTCGTTATTCTCCTGCTGCTGCGGAATTCCCTAACAAACGAGGACGCGTTTCAGTAAACAAAAAGTTCTTCTAACCAAATTAGCCGTTAGACAAACTTAGTTTTCAGGGAGACTACAGCAAGGTGTGTGTCGGATAAAATAGTACCTAGGCCTTTAAGAAACGAATTATTATCACTCCTGTCGATGTAACTCATGAAACTCCCTTTTATGTATTCAAAGTGAAAAATGTGAAACAAATAAAGCAACTAATAAGGAACTAATCTACTTACATACATGATTCCATTTTTAAGACTGCTAGTTTGGTAGTATTGTAATAAATGTTTGTTGTTTTACTTTTAAACTCGATGTACAATAATCCGACGATGAGTGTTGTTTATAAATGATAACTTAATTAAAATAAATTCGAATATTCTTATTTATTACTTATTTATTGTAGCTACTGCATAGACTTGTTGGTAATAAAACTAATTGGGGTGTTGCATATTCACTTTTGTTGGGTGTTATTTCGTTCGGCTTGATTAAAATAAGATGTTACCGGATAAGTCGGATGTCTCTGCCTCTCAGACTTCCAAGATATTTCATTTCATTTCAGTGTTTCCCCGTTTGCCACGCCCCCTGCGTGTATCCCCAGATTTAACTCCTTCTTCCTGGAAATGCGAATGCATCGTTAATAGAATGGGTTAAATCGCCTACCCACTCGGGTCTTGGCTAATACTCGGAACTCAACCGGTCGTGTTGGAGTTGATTAATAGTGTTCGTTTATCCGAAATACCCCGTGATTTTCGCGGAGCTGATTAGTTTTAATCCGGAATATATTACACAAGCTTGTGGCTTAATTAGAATATTAATGCAAGGTACAATTCACATTCGTTCCTCTTTCCACAATTTTGTTGAGAATAACATTAGGTACAATTTCGTTAGTTTTTAACATTCAATAAATAAGCTTGTCGAATCCAAACTCGGATGAAGGTCTTGCAAACACAATCGAACTGTGGCCTTCTCATCCTCGAATTTACATCAAAGTAGGAAACAAATTTACATCAGTATTTTTCATAATTTAATACTCTTAAAAAACTGAAAGAAAGAAAGAAACTTTATTCATCATAAAGAATAAACAAAGTAAATGGCAATATTCTGTATAATATTATTTTAAATGTTGACTTAATAAGCCACTAAAATTGGATAGACCAATTTGAATGTGGCGCCACTTTAAACATTACAAAACTACAATAATCTCTTTAATATTTAACAACCAAAAACAATTTAAAAAAAATAAATACAATATATATCACAACAAAAAGTACAACAAAAAACAAAACTTTAAAGTTCAGGCCTCAATATTCCAAGATTTAAGAAAGTGTTTTAACCTCCTCTTGAAGGTATGAACATTTCTAACACTACGAAGATCATCAGGAATCATGTCAAATTATTTTGGAGCCAAATATAAAAATGAATTCTAAAACACAGACTTCCCATAAGCCGACAACTGGAATGAAAATCTATTTCTAGTCCCATACCCATGAGAAAACATAGGCATGCGATTCTGGTTTTTATGTGCATAGGTTAAGACTGAGTGCAAGTATAGCTTCTTTACCATTAAGAAGTCAGCATCGCTAAATAAATCCACAGTATGAAAACGTCGAGGTTTTTAAAGGTAAGTCTTAATCAACGTTTTTTGACATAAAAACACCCTATTTATGTAACATTTTCGAGCTGCCCCTACAGTAATACACCATATCTTACACTAGAGACAAACGCTACCAACACAAGTACAATTTTTTGTTCCCAAGTCACACTCATGCAGTCTAAGTCCGGTTAAATTGTTAGGTGCCGTCGATTTATTAATTGAAAACGCCATGCACTTCGTTTTAGTGATATTTAAAATCAACTTATTAAAGTCTAGCCACTTCCTAAGCAACTGCAATGCAGCCGTCGCCCTTTCTGATGCAACAGACCAATCCTGACCTGCCACGTAAACAACATAAACAACTTAAAAAAGAAAATATTACATATCATAGGTTGTTACTTTCATGTTTCATATTTATGTTAATGTCTATTATTATTTCTGTTTTGATATACTTATAGTTAACTTTTAGTTTTTAATTTTGTTATAGTATATTTTGTATCCTGATGATGCCTAAATAATAAAGGCGAAACGTCGAGAAATAAATATTTTGAAAACAAAAAAGTTAAGACTCTAAATACCCAAGAATAAAAAAATATAATTATATAGTGAGTCAA
>JAWQRP010004859.1:0-11376 GCA_033557875.1 Quadriops clusia | reverse complement strand
AAAATTTTACTAGGATTTTTTGGGGTCCTTCATGCGCTGAGTAAATCCTTGAAATTTTTATTGTTCTAACTTTATTAATAACAAAGTTATTCAAGGTGAACGTCTTAGGTGGCCCACCCTGTATAAAAATGGCCTAGTAAAGTTTATAAATTGCTTTTTGTGATATTAACTATCGCGTTATATTTTAATAATCCACTTTATCAATTTTTTTGTAACATTTATGACAAATTTAATACTATTTATAAAATTTAGTTGATAACCCTTCTTTATTAATATTATAAATGATATTTCGTTCAGTGTATTCTTCGTTATTCATTATTATTATTATTCATTGTTATTATTATTCATTGTTATTATTGTTCATTGTTATTATTATTCATTGTTATTATTATTAATTGTTATTATTATTCATTGTTGTTATTATTCATTGTTATTATTATTCATTATTATTTATTGTTCGTTATTAGCATTTTAGTTCTACATTGAACTTTCGTTTGGTTTTCAGAAGCACTACACACTTTTGATGTGCGCCGCAAAGAATAACCGCTTGGACGTTTTAGACTATCTTTTGGACACCCTCGAGGACGTAAGGGTGGACGCCGTAGATTTGGAGGGCCAAACGGCTTTGTTTCATGCGGCAATGGGTGGCCATTTCATGGTGGTGAAAAGACTTATCGAAACTGGTGCAACGCCTGATAAGAGGAATAAAGTGAGTTTCTAGTAATTAATTATTTATTTACATTTTTTATTAAATAAAAATGTAGTACTTCCTCGGTTTATATTTTATTATAAGGTTTCGCCCGGTTAGGGCATCATCGTCAATAACAATAAAATGTTTATTTACAAATAAAGGATACAGGAGAAAAATGCTAGTAAACACATATCCCTTCGCACGTATTTAATTATTTATTTTTTTTTGCTTATTTATTTGGATCACGTCGCGTCGTATCGCGTGGATATGAATACAAATAACTAATACAAACGAACAAAATCGCATCCATACCAAACGTCCAATTATATTTGCATTTTATCTTTGAAAGTTAAATCTGCTGGGAAATTAAAATTGACGAGCCAAATCAATAATGGCTAATTGAATAGCCTGCACTGTGTGTACACCAATGACGCGTATACGCACGAATGTATGGGTACGATTAAATTTTAGAGTACAGTCGAAATCAAATGAAATATCACAAGTTTTTCAAGTCTCACAATCTATCTGATTTTGTTATTACATATTTTGTTTTTTGCAGGAATGTCGAACTGCTTTGCACGTGGCTAGCGAAAGGGGCCATGCTGAAGTCGCAGAACTCCTTTTAGCTCATGAAGCTGATATGGAAGCAAGAGATGCAAACGGGAATACTCCTTTGCATTTAGCTGCTCAACACCAACAGACTAGATTAGTCCAGTTGTTGCTAGAGTGTGGCTCGGATACTGATCCTGAGAATTCCGTGAGTGCAAAAATAGATAACTTTTCATTAGAAAAAATAAAGAAGTAAAAAAAGAAAATGTTGAAAATGAAAAGTGAAAAATCAAAAAGTAAAAAATAGAAAGTAAAAAATCAAAAAGTAAAAAATAGAAAGTAAAAAATCAAAAGTAAAAAATCAAAAAGTAAAAAATTAAAACGTAAAAAGTCAAAAAGTAAAAAATTAAAACGTAAAAAGTCAAAAAGTAAAAAATCAAAAAGTAAAAAATCAAAAAGTAAAAAATCAAAAAGTAAAAAATCAAAAAGTAAAAAATCAAAAAGTAAAAAATAAAAAAGCAAAAAATCAAAAAGTAAAAAATCAAAAAGTAAAAATCAAAAAGTAAAAATCAAAAAGTAAAAAAATCAAAAAGTAAAAAAATTGAAACTTGAAAAAATAAAAAGATATGAACCAGAATGAAGAAGGAAATGAACGTTCTTTTTTTGTTCCAGAAAGGTGCCAGCCCTCTCCACATCGCTTGCAGTTTAGGAAGCAGAGGAATATTAGATTGCCTCCTGCAGCATGGGGCTTTATTAAATAAACAAAATAAGGTAAGCAAGGGCGATTTATATTCCCCCTGATCCTCACATGCGAGCTTCCGGAGAATTGTTTTTCCCCCGGAAAAAGAGCAACCCTTGTTATTACATTAAAAATTGCCCAAGCACGAACTTTCAGTCCAACAAATGTTTAACTTTAGCGAATCCAATAAAAACGCCTGGGTGCAGCCAGCTGCAAAACTTTATTAAAACCGATAAAATCAACAATTCTGATAAAACGTCTCGCGGATGTTACGTTGAAATACAATTTTGTGTGAAATATGCTTTACGAAATGAGGCGCCGCGTCATGGCACGTGCATTTATTAGTTATAGTTCTAATTAGCTAATGTACTTTGTGTTTGTTGTCCTAGACTGGCAGCACGCCGCTGCATTTAGCTTGTCAAGCCAACGAGGTAGACACAGTGGAAATCTTAATCAGCAAAGGGGCTGACTTGAACTGCCTTAATAACGTAAGTAACAAGTAAATTATTCAAGGACCAATCTTCCCTAACCTTGCACCTCTGAAGGCTGCCATCGTGCTATGTGAAGCATCATAAATTATTATTTGTTATACAGTGTGGGCCGAAAAATCCGCACCTTATTGCATTTTAAATTGTTAAAGCGTCTCCAATCTCCGATTCACATAGCAGCGGAAATGGGCCACACAGAGATATGCAAACTTCTTTTAGCTGCTGGGGCGAATATTGAGCAACGCGAGCAGGGGGGTAGGACCCCCCTTTACATTGCTGCCAGGGGTAGTTTCACGGCCATCGTCGATATGATTATTAAGACTGCAAGGCTGGATTATCCTGCCCATGTGAGTGCTCTTTTTATGTTTATTTGTTTTGTTTTTTTCTACTATTTCATTTGTTTCTTCCTTTCGTTTGTTTACTTCTGTCTTGATTGTTTATTTCTGTCTTGATTGTTTATTTCTGTCTTGTTTGTTTATTTCTGTCTTGTTTGTTTATTTCTGTCTTGTTTGTTTATTTCGATTTTGTTTGTTTATTTTTGGTTTGTTTTTTTATTTCTGTCTTGTTTATTTATTTCGGTTTTGTTTGTTTCTTTCTGGTTTCTTTGTTTATTTCTGACTTGTTTGTTTATTTCTGTTTAGTTTGTTTCTTTCTGGTTTCTTTGTTTATTTTGACTTGTTTGTTTATTTCTGTTTAGTTTGTTTCTTTCTGGTTTCTTTGTTTATTTGGACTTGTTTGTTTATTTCTGTTTAGTTTGTTTCTTTCTGGTTTCTTTGTTTATTTGGATTTGTTTGTTTATTTCTGTTTAGTTTGTTTCTTTCTGGTTTCTTTGTTTATTTTGACTTGTTTGTTTATTTCTGTTTAGTTTGTTTCTTTTTGGTTTGCATATTTGTTTCCGTTTTGTTTGTTTAAGTCCCTTTTGTGCATTACCCTTTGTTGCACGCGCATTATTTATACATTATCACAAAACAAGTACACACATATGTTATACATACAAAGTCTTGTTTGCTCAATAATGCACACACCCATAAGTATGATTAGATGCAGTAATGGACATTTAAACTTCTTGGTTTTATTCCATGAGCAAGTAGGTACATACACGTATCGATTTTAACCCTGGAATATTACTTGGTAAAAGTTTGAGAATGTTGTAAACTCTTCGTATACACGCATTAAACCTTGAATGTTAGCAGGAGGTAATGCACCTTTGTTCGAACCAATTTCTTTTTTCAATTCTCTCCCGGCGCATTTCAGGAGGAACAAAACAACTTGCCAAAAAAGGAAGGAGGCTTAAGGCCCGTTCTCAATACTGCCAGGAGGAAATGGAGGCCTTCAAAGGACGAAGGACGACCAAGGGAGAACGAGAGGCTGCGGGAAGTCCTTTACAAGCTGGCTTATAAGCAGCTAGGGCCAAGTGAATGGAAACAGCTCGCCTATCATTGGGCTTTCACGGAGGAGCAGATTAGGGCCATCGAGCACCAATACACAGGTATATGAAACTGGTCTATCTACAAGCAGTATTTTACATTTTATCGCGAATATACGTACATATCATTTCTTGTTGACATTATTACTTCATAATAGCACAGATATCTGTGATAATAGGTTTGTTCCAACAGGCAGTCAGAAACAGTCAGCAACAAACTGAATTTGCGCAAATGTTAAAAAGTGTTCCATCAACACTTCAAAGTTCCGATTACTTTGTCAGCTGTTCCAACTGATATCAAGTGTTGTTGTGGACAAGTTCCGAGTAGTTAAATCCGGTACCTGGTCCTTATGTGGTACAATTTGTCAGAGACTTGCGCACTGGAGAAGCGTGAGAGAGATAGCGGTAGAACTTGCGCTTGGTAGATGCCCGTGATTTTGACATTCACCTGTACGTTTTCAGTTTAGGTCATATACTGAATAGAAATATTTAATTTAATACTGAACTTATTAACAACACTCAAAGTAAATATAAACAAATGTTCAAGTAATAACAAAACATAAATTCTTTAAAATCAATTAAATATCTATAAACTTATACAATAATAAAGGTATTTTAATAACTACAAGTAATAACAAAATATAAATCCTTTAAAAAACAATTAAATTTTTTTATACTTATATAATAATAAATATATATAACTTATATAATAATAAATAATAATTATATCGTATTGTGACCTAACCCAATAATTATATCTCATTAAATAATAATAAACTTCTAAATATAATAATTTCAATGGAGTGTAGTGGACAAACGAAGCGGATAATCGAACGTTAACTACAGTAAAAAAAAAATAAAAACATATGTAAAGAAAGAAAGGCATGTAAATGATAATATCAGTAAGAGTTACAAAAATGCGTAATTAGTTTTTGTAAATTGTACATTTGAAATTAAGTTTCCGATATTTGTTGAATTTTTTAGTTTAAATGATTTTTTGAGGATTAACTGCTAAACAACTACAGTTATACCTCGATTTAACGGACAATAAGATGTATAATATTTATACATTTCATTGTTTATTTAAACCATGGTTTAAACATATACATGTAATATATATATATATATGGCAGACGTAATTATGTACCTATTCAGTTTTTACTATGTTTTTGTAACTAACTCATTTATTAAACGTCAGCCTCGTTTAACAGCTTCTTTTTTAAATGTTCTTTAAACAAAAAGTGAACATTACAAAAAAATTAACATAGCAAAATGAAGCAAATCTTTTGATCCTTGCCGTCTTAATATACTACAATGAGAAACCACTAAAGATCATTTAATATAAAATTGTTAAATAAGATGAAATGCTTCTTTGAGGATTTGCAACTTGGCCTTCTACGACACGTGATTTTTTTTCACAATAAAATCGAAACGATAATCGATACAAAAAGCACATAATAGGATAAAAACCGGATGTTTCATACATACTTTCTGCACAATTGCTTGCATTCCCCTCCAGACCGATCTCTTTATTTACCTTCTATTATTCTCGAGAGCGGATATCTCAAGCAATAAAAACGTTTTCTTTTTGTGAAAGTGGAATACCGTGAGGAAAGTTTCTTCCTCGTTCTCCCTCATGCCATGCCGTTGCCATGGATAAACACCGCAGATTCTGTTGGCATTATTAAAGTTGGAAATAAGCTTAACCTGAACAACACTTTCTGGAGTGAGACCTTCAAGCGCCAATAACGAAAGGCTCAAGTGAAATCCTTTCCCCGAGGACATCCTTATTATTAATACAGGATGAGAAAATTAAATGCGGAATTTGTATTTTGGTGAAGTGCTTCCTTCTCTGCTAAATTTAGACTAGATCCTTCCTGAACTAATATCCGAAGTCTTCCACAACATTTATAGTCTTCAATATGCTTTTTTGTTCAACACAGAATTTTCAATATATATTTTTTGTAATATTACTGCGTCGTTGATTACTGCTTTCAAGGAGGTATTAAAATAATGTATATCTAACCTTGCAGGTCCTTCCAGCTATAAGGAGCACGGATTTAGGATGATGTTAATTTGGGCACATGGCCTGGGCCCAGAAGTCAATCCTATTCGAGAGCTTTATGAAACTTTAACAGCAGTAGGAAAGCGGCCAATGGCGGGTTCGTATTTACCACTTAAAGTTCCTCAACAACCCCTTTAACCCCAACTCCAACGTCAACAATTAAGACAAATATAATCCCTTTTGTGTTGTTCTCAGATACCCTCCGCAAGAAGTTGGACCAAGAGAATGAAGAAAGACGAAAGGGAAGAAAGCAGAGTTGTGCAAACTGCAGCATTACCTAATATAGGAAGTCCTCCACTGAATTCGTCAATTCCCGTGTCTTATGATGTCCACATATCTTTAATGAAGTTTTCACTGTTACCGTGTCTGGGTTATCATTTAGCGTATTTTATTCGTAATAATGAATGTGTTTTAAATTCCACTTCCGATGACTATTTTTATAATACGATAAAAGGTACTAGAATTATTAGAGAGAAGTGATTTTTACCGCTCGTTATTATAAATTTTAATATTATTGTAAATTTTAATATTAATGTAAAGTTTAATATTATTGTAAATTTAAATATTATAAATTTTAATATTATAAATTTTAATATTATAAATTTTAATATTATTATTAATTTTAATATTGCAAATTTTAATATTATAAATTTGAATACTATAAATTTTAATGTTATAAATTTTAATAATATATGAACTACATAGTTGTTAGGAATCAGAGTGACTAGACATTATGGTAACTATTTAACTATAATTTTTACAGCACAACAAAGGAATTGCTCACAAATTTGTTAAACGTAAGAAGTTTATCGATATATTGTATTTAGCATTGACTACCTAAACATTGTACCTATGTAAGTATGAGATAGTTATTTACCTCTAATTTAAATTATAATGTTGTAAATTTCCAATATTATAAGGACCATGAGTAAATAAAATAATTATCCTTTGTGCGGGGTGTTTTGTAACAAAACAAATATGTAAGTACATACTGCCTCTAATTTCCTTCCTTTTGTTCACTTTATTTATTATTATGTTTTTAATTTTATGTTTTTATTTTGTTTTTTTAGGATTTGGGATGTTTTAGGATCAATTAAACAATTTGCCATAGATTTTCCTTTTCAAAACTAGAATCGTCCAAGTTCTCTAGATCGCTTTGTGGAATATCAGCATACATCATCTCGGCCCCCATTTTATTATAATTTTCATTATAAACCCTTGGGCCGAATTTCATGTGCTCTGGTAAGGTTTTGGTTCCGTGTAAACTCAATTTAATTTCACCTACTTCTCCAATGTTTCCTTCCGGTCCCGTCTGTAAGAAAATATTTACTTTAATTTTCATATTTTAATTTTATATATTTTAATTTTATATATTTTAATTTCATATATTTTAATTTTATATATTTGAATTTTATATATTTTAATTTCATATATTTTAATTTCATATATTTTAAATTTATATATTAATTTAATTATATACATTAGTAAGTTTAAAAAAGAGTAACTTACATTATCTTCAATTTTTAATAACCACAACCCTTTGGCTTTCTCCCCCCAGGTCATAACCGACATGAATTTCCAATCTACGAATCCAAGTTTGGACTTATCCAATTTCCTGGGACTCAAGACTTGCACCATCGTTCCCGATGGAGATTTTAAGTAAATTTCCAAAGCTCCTCTTATGGAATATTTGACATTTGTGGTGACTTCTACGTGCTCGAGAGTGAAGATTTCTTGCGCTGTTGCATGGCAGCCGTTTGTCAGGATCGGAATGGTTATCGGGTGACCATAAGAGAAGGTAGTGTTTGACCTAAAATGAAACGAAATATGTTGTATGTTATATATCAAGTATATATACATATCGATTATACGATATATATATCGATTATAGGATATATATCGATTATACGATTTATATCGATTATACGATATATATCGATTATACGATATATATCGATTATACGATATACATCGATTATACATATTAATCAGCAACTTACTTCTTATGAGCCCTGACTACACAAGTGACCCTTTCAGGAACTCTAGTCCAATTAGAAGCAGTCCTAACAAGTCCGTAAGCATTCATAAGACCAAAACCGAATCTCGTATTAAATCTCAACCCCGCAGCATTCGTCTGCCAACCTGGATTATCGGCTACTGGGGTTTGTTCCGAAGTCCAGACGATCAAATGTTGAACATCTCTCCAAGTCAACTCGGGATTGACTTCCAGGGCTAGGGCTATTATTCCTGCGGCCAAAGGAGCCGAAGCGGAAGTTCCTGTGTGTTTAATCGTGCATTGATTATGAAGATCGGTAGTTGCCTAAAATTTTCAAAATATCTATGTGAGTCCATTGAACATTCAATCTTAATTATTAATAATAATATTATTAATTAATCCAATATCTTACAATCATTTGATCCTGATAAGCCCCTGAACTGTAAGTCACAGCCAAAGTCGAAGCGCAAGCTTCTCCATACCAAGGAAACTCTCCACGTTGAGAAGCACTCCCGATGGAAACCGTATAAGGGCTACCTAAGTACCCGTCACAATTGCAATTATCTCCATTACTTCCCCCATTCCCGGAAGCCCACACATAAATACATCCTTTTCCTCCTCGTCCTTCCGTAACACCTTTCTCCAAAGCTTCACGAGCGAGCCTTCCGGGTCCATCGACTGTCTTTCCGTCATCGTTAGGACCCCAAGAAGCGCTATAAATGTCTACAAGATTATGAGCAAAACCTAAGGCTGTCCCTTCGATCCGGTCATTCACCATTCCATCCAGAAGCTTAACCCCTCCAACTCTAGCGTTAAAAGCAATCCCAACTCCACATTTTCCATTGTTGGCAGCCATGGCGACTTCTCCAGCACATCTGGTGCCATGGCTGTTCTGCATGGAAGGTTCGTATCGAGGCGAAGGATCATCATCATCCTCGTTGCAATCCCAACTGATTTTCGGATCGTAGTTGTCCACCAAATCGTCATGGTTCCTTTCGACGCCATCGTCCAAAATGCTCACCCTAATCCCTTTTCCGGTTATCCCTAGCTTGTACAAAGGAAGGACGTTCAAGTCAAGCCTAGGGAAATCGGGACGAGTTCTGGTGTCCCGCAGGTACCACTCGTGGGCCCACAATTCATCGTTGAAAGTTTGGTCGTAGTCCACAGGAAGAGGTCTTCGGTTCTTGTACCCGAGGAGTCTTCTCACCCTTTCGTGCGGAAACTCATCTTGGAATTCCGTCAAAACTTCGTTGAGTGAGTAAAGGTAGTCTCGCTTCTGCCGTTCGATGGGTTTTTGCGTCTCCGCCCAAATGACCCTGGTGTCATCGGCAAGCCTTTTTGATATTTTGGAACCTCTTTTATCGTGCGGGGCGTATTCGTCATACATTGGGAGGAGGATGTAAGTGTCTTCAAAGCCTCGCACCTTAAAGTTTAAAAAAATACTTATATAATATTATATGATACATATTTATTATATAATCTAATACTTATATAATATAATTATATAAAAAGTATAATATAATATAATACATATCTTATACAATATGTATTGATATAAAATATGTATACAGGGTGGGTCACCTAAGATTTACTCAGCTCATAAAGGGCTTCAAAACAAACCGTTAAATTTTAGTCTATATCTTCTACTTTTTGCGCATGCGCACATCAAACTTAAAAACCATAAAGATGCAATTTTAGGCAACCAAACATTCATATGATTGTATATTTGAATTACACATGTATCTGGTTGCCTATACTCTAGAGGTATACATTATATTAATTGGTCGACTATACTTTAGAGCTCTTATATGTTGCTTCCGGGCTTTATCTCCACGTTTTTCAGAATGGAATGTTATAATAGATATAAATTGATATTATCTCAAAAATTAAGTAAAGCTTCAAAATCATATCACTTTAATGTTTCGTTTCAACAAGTATCGATTTTTCTAAAACGATACCTCTGGTAATCAGTTTTATTGCCATATTTAAAAAAAAAATGCATTGGCAATTGTGACTTAGAAAAATTCGGCAGCACGGTGTCGGTGATATGAACTCGGACATGCAAAAATCGAACTCGGCGTCTTGTGCGTACCCCGGCGCGTCGTCGTGTTTTTACGGTCGACAGGTGTATTTAATAACTCGGTTTGAAAAGAGGGGTTGACTCCACTACAATGTCATGCGCGAATGTAAAAATTGGAACCGATTGGAATGTGAATAAAAAGCAAAGAATGAAACATGTACAAAATATAGTAACGAAAAGGCAAATTACTAATTAATTGCAAAACAAAACAAAAACCGGAAACGCTTCGTTACAATACAACAATAGACATTGAAACACAAATTATATAATTCCAAATTGATTAATAACAGAAATAGGTACTGACGCTAGTATTTTTAAAAACAAAAAAGGATATTTTTAGTGAGATTTTAGACATTTTTAGTGAATTAATTAACAAATAGTAATTTTTATTAATTTTTATTAAAACATGTTGTTGATTTGTGGCATCTTGAGTTACAAAGTATGTTATTTTTTTTACAGGCACATTTTTGTTTTATATTGTATTTTGGATTGTTCACAGGAACACTTCTTAAATCCTTGACCTCCAAATAAGGATAATTTTCCTGCAATCTCACGCAGACTTAGGTTAGTCCGTGGAACTGTTTCTGTAAATGTAGTAGTAGCTATTTGAAGAGCGTTTCTAGGTAGCCAATCTTTTATAATTCTAACTGAGGTACCAATTTGGTTTAAATTATTTTTTATATCTAATACGAGTACGATAGGTACATCAACCAAAACTGTGGAATTCACTAACACGTCCTTAAATTTCTGCAAAGAAACTTTTCATTTTTTCAGCTACCTAGAAACGCTCTTCAAATAGCTACTACTACATTTACAGAAACAGTTCCACGGACTAATCTAAGTCTGCGTGAGATTGCAGAAAAATTATCCTTATTTGGAGGTCAAGGATTTAAGAAGTGTTCCTGTGAACAATCCAAAATACAATGTAAAACAAAAAGATGTGCCTGTAAAAAAAGTAACATACTTTGTAACTCGAGATGCCATAAACCAACAACATGTTTTAATAAAAATTAATAAAAATTACTATTTGTTAATTAATTCACTAAAAATGTCTAAAATTTCACTAAAAATATCCTTTTTTGTTTTTAAAAATATCAGCAGCGTAAGTACCTATTTCTGTTATTAATTAGTTTGGGATAAATAATTTATGTTTCAATGTCTATTGTTGTATTACATACTCTACATTTAATAATGTATAGTTTATTAAATAAATACTTTTAAGTGGCAGCTAGCTCAGCTGATTTTTACAAATGTAAACAGTACCCCCCTTACGTACGTATCTCACCCGCAAAGGACCCTGCCTTGAAGCGGAACTCTTCTAATGCATCGCTTTAAATGTAAA
>JAWQRP010004858.1:0-11377 GCA_033557875.1 Quadriops clusia | reverse complement strand
TGCATTGTTTGCATTGCCAGGTAGTCTCTTTTCTTACTTTATGGTGGTAACAAACGCGGCATCTTTTCGTAGGATGCTGTTTTGTGTTGGTTGGAGGAATATTCTCCGGAAAATGTCCCCAATGTTTCACCTGTAAGCGAAGTGGCGTTTCACAAATTGAGGGACGTCCACGAGGGTTATAATTTGGCAAACACACTTGCTCCAATAATTGATCAGCTATTGCTAAACGATAAGCCAAGCGTGCGTAAACATTACTGCTAGAAAAAAAAACACGCATATGTTAAATTCCAATAACGTATCAGAATCATAATTCGTAATTTTAATTAGTCATATCGATGACGACTCTCAATCGTCAAATGTACCCAAAGGGTTAAGCAAGGATTTCAATAATTTTATTTCCTTTAAAATACTTTATGGGTTAAAACTTCTGAGCAGTAAGTTAAATTAAAACGCTAAATTTATTAACGTTGCAATTTATTACCATGGCCCTTATTTCAATCTGACTATTTGTGTTATTTAAAGACATTTTTAAACAGGCAAATAACGTCAGTACAAAAATTAAATATATCTGGGCACATAGTGAATATCGTTGTTTTAAAAATGCATTCCATCCATAGCGCAAAATGTCGGAAAAGTTTTGTTCATAGACCTGAAAACAGAAGATTAAAAAATGTTAATAGTAATAAATAAATTAATTAAAAACCATGCCTAAAATATGAAATGTGAGAAAGGAATGTGCACTGAGTAGGGTAGAATGGGTATGATTGTGCCAGGGTACGATTGTGACAATCGTCATATTAGCGAAACAATATGAAATACCGGGTAGGGTGCAATGGAAGAAAGGAGCGGCATGCCCATCCGAACATGTTTTACAGTATTGTGTCAGCCATCGCGCAACATTAACGCTAGCAGAGACCTACAGTACTTTTGAACAGTCAAAAGTAAATACTTTTAGTCGATTGCTTTTAATAATTGTTGTTATATGTGTACAGATAGAGTAATGAGGATCTTTCCTCGTTATAAATTAAATATTAGTAGTTAAATAGTGGTGATTACTTTTTTTGTAAATTATTTAGTATAGACATGGCAATGTTTTTTTTGCGAAGGAGTGCGTTGGGTACGGTTGTGACACAAGTAACATTAGTTTTTTTTACTTTTAGATGCCCAGAAATCGATTGAGAAAGACCGAAAGAGGGCAGTGTGACATAACAAAATACAAAGTGGATACCCCAAATGTATACACCCCCAAACAAAAACCGCGTGTACAAAAAGCAGGTTTCCTTTTACCATCTTATAGGGAAGACTAGTTTTTGTACACGTGATTTTCATTTTTACTAATTTGTGTTTGTGTATACATTTGGGATGTCTATACTATATAAAGGCGTTTATGAAGAAGTGAGATGCGCGACTTCTTTACGAAAAGTTGCAGAAATGCACAAAGTTAAGCGCATGTGTTTGTTACGATATGTTCGTAAATGTATTTTAATACAGTTACCGTAATATATAATTGGAAATGTTTAGTTAACATTTTGGACTGATTGTAATATGAAGACTGTTATAATAACTATAGATGCTACAGTGCCTTATTAGTTATAAGCGATTAAAGTGTTCCCACATTATTATTTCTTTTGTTACATAAATGTTAAATTTTTCCAGAAGAAGATTATGTTGTATTATATTAGATATTACTTGCAAAAAATGTGATTTTATACTATTGTGGGGTATTTTTTGAACCTGTCACAAACGACCCCAAGCACTGTCACAACCGTCCCTACAGTGGGGTCGGTTGTGACATGTATTCCTTCTTTTCTAATTTGCATCCTGTGAGTTAACCATTGTACTTAGAGACAAAATATTAGTATTTATAAGTAAACAAATGTTCACTTTACTATAAAAAACACTTTTCTTCAAGCTAACTGGCATACTAATAAAATTATGGGCAATCAAATGAAAAGTGTCACAACCGAACCCACTATACCCTACGTCATGGGATTTGTGAGATCTATTTTCAACAACCTCGCCATTTATGTAGCAACGACTTCACCGATTGTAAAGAGAACAATTCAAATTGCTTCAAATTTCGTTGATGAAACTATTCAATGAAGCAATCATCCATTAATAATTCTTTGAAAACAATTCTTGATTTTATCAACTATGAAACATGTTACCATAAACACGGAATTCCTATTATTATTACCTATACATTCTGAAGGAATAAAGTTTTTCAGCTGTATAAAGTATTCAATTTATTCTGAATTACTTAAGTCAAATATCACGTCGAATCATTTTTTAAGATACTAGTAAATCGTTGATTTCTTACTTTTGCAACGTTTTCCCAAACACTTCTAGTTCTTCAAATTGGTTGATTCTCAGACCTGCGACTTCTTGCCAGCACCTTGACAAATAGACTAACGTGATGACATTTTTTTGGGGTTCTACTATCTATACTTATAAAATTTATAATAAATGAGAGGATGGGAAGGAGATGTTTGACTAGAAATATGGTTTATTACATGATAGTTTTTTAATGTTTCCACACATTTTACAGAAATCGTAACCTAACTAAACGTACCGCAACCATTTAAAAATGTAAACAAAATAATTCTTTAATGATATTATTTTACTTGTATCAATTATTAAAGAGATCAATAAGGATTTTTTTATGTTAATATCAGTTCATGATATATTTTTAAAAAAATATTTTCTGCATATATGGCATCTAAGACATTTTAACAATACTTATTCACCATTATAAAATTTTATTGTTAAGAAAATAATATGGTTTCAATATATTAAATCACAGATATCTGTGATTAAATGAAATGATTTTTAGTGTTTCAGAGGGAGCATTGTACAGCCTGATTTCTTTAGAGTATCAACAACGAATGAAAGTAAACCACATAAAGAATCCATATACGATGAACAAATATTATAATTTATATATGGATGCCATTCAGAAACGTGAGACTCCAGGTATTATAGTCAGAATGGCAAAAGAATTGGACATTTGTCCGTGCTTAATTGCAAAATTAATTTTACAAAAACATTTTTCGCAATTTTCAAATCAGGATGATAAACTTGCATTGCAAATGAACATTAACCAATATTTACGCGATACAACTTTAATCCAGGATAGTGATTTAGCGTATGAAGTCTATTTGGTACGTTAATATTATATATAATTGTGTATATAATATGTAAATATATTCTATTATTTGTTTTAGTGCACTATTTATGATGATGTATACAGTCCTATCTCCGATACAGTAAAAAAGTAAGTTTATGTTTTCTTTTACTGTTTGATTTATTTAAAATTTCTATTTTTCATTTTTAGTTCCTTAGGCCAACAATATGAAATTCGTTTGCACAAAGAACTAACGGAATTAGGCTTGGCCTTTCGAGATGAAGAACATTTACGAAAGTTTGGCTATGATAAAACACCCGACATTAAACTTGAAGTACCTGTAGCTATCGATGGTACTATTATTCATTGGATAGAGAGCAAAGCACTCTTTGGCGATGAAGAGGTTCACAAGGAATACACCAAGAATCAATATGCCAGTTATTGGAACAGGTACATAAAAGGAAATAATATTAAACTATACTAACTTAGTTTTACAATTAAATTCATCATGTCTGCACAGACTGAAGTTTTTTTTTACTTTAAATGTTTTTAGGTTTGGTACTGGAATGGTTATCTATTGGTTTGGTTTTGTTGACAGCATTGTCCAGACTTCAGATAAACGGTTCATAGTAAGGGAATGTATGCCAACGAATATTCTTCACATAATTCCGCCGGAACAAAAGCAAGAACATGACCAGGAAGATTTTAGTTATAGAAATTCAAGTTTACTGCTGAACTCTAGCTCTGATGAATCTGAAATTAAGATTATGTAACAATCGTTGATCTGAGAATTAAGTGCGTATTCTTAAAGATGTTTTTTTACAGTTATTCTTACAATGTTAAAAGTCTTGAGAATTTTTTAAACATTTATTTTTATGAGATGTTTTAAATACTTCCGCACTGTAAGGGTGTGGAGCAAGTTGGAAATGTGATGTTTAATTGATTTGAGCATTACAAAAAAAATAATTACACTTCTTAAAATAGTAAATAACAATACTATTTTTTCTGTATAAAATTTTAAGGATTATTGAGAATTTGTTCTAGAATTCATATTTAAGTATAAATAAATAATACCAAATACTCAGTTAAAATATATAATTACCCTTTACCAACTGAGAAACATCGCAAATGTGGTTAATCTTGGGTTTCCATATTAACTGGAAGTTAAATCAGGTAAAAAGTTGATTTGCTTAGGCATGCAAAACGATGGTTTATATGTATTAAAAAAATAATTCAACATCAGAAAGTGTTAATTGTGTATGGTTCAATATTTGTATAGTCCTGGTACAAAACTGCAACATTCATAATTATTATTATTATTGATACTTATTTTAACCCTTAACTGTTGTCATGCAGTCCGTTACACACCGAGTGAAGGGAAATTTATTAGTTTGGCCATATCCCGAAGCATTGCCAGCTTGTCTGTATCAATATACTTTGAGAAAACAGATTTTAGGAAACGAATCTATTTTATTTTGAGTATATCTCTGCTTTTTTTAATTACCATGCTAGGTATGTGCCATACATTAGAATCAAAGCATAGAAGAACTTGTGATCCAGGTTTATAAACATTTGCAACCAAGGTCTCTGAGATCGCACATCAATAGTAAATGTAACAATAGTTACAGATGAATGGAAAATTTTTATATATGTTAAAATTACTCTTAATAAATGGTTCATGCAATAAGTGTTCAAATGAGTTTTTAAATATCAAAAGTTCAGAATTATAACATTGGAGTGTATTGATGAATTTAGTTGAAATTTGGATGGGATGTACTTACATATGTCTATGTGGGAAGCTTATAAAATCAGTATCAACACAACAACAAACGTATCTATTTTATGACTCTACCTTGTTGCCTATGCTAATGTTATTCATCCGTGCACAAACAAATGTTTTCAATGCTTTAGTCATTGTTCATCATTTCATTAGCATCACAGCAATAGTTTATTTTTGCAGCATATTATCACCATACCTATTGTCCATCTTTTTTGGGCGTGGGTATATTCAACAAGTCAATATAAGTTTTACCATAGCGGCTTCATTCCTAAGTATGTAATATAATCTGGGAGAGCTGTATGTTTCCCCTAATCTCATTTCCTTAGATCATTGGCGCACAATAGTGTTAAAAGAGTAAACACAGAGCCGCTAGTTAGGAAGCCCTGATTTAAATATCTTACCACAGACCAACAAAATGTCGCGATATCAAGCCACTGTGATGAATGCACGGCTTTCAAAACTGACTATTCGGTATAGATAGTAACCAGTTTTGTACGAAGGAAGGAAAACATAAATGTTATAAAAAAGCGAATCGCTGTTTATTCTGCGCTCTGAACCTGAGCATAATGTTCGGCCCAGATTCTGTTCGCCGCCTAAACATTGCCTCAAACAAGTGTTTGTACAATACGATGTAAATTCATGTTCCGTTTCTTCTCTGATGTGTATCGTGAAGACATTTGTTTACAGTGCGGATAAACATAAGTTTTGCCATATGGTGTGTCTGTGTCACGGCTACATTAACACCAGCAACAATTTTGTGTTAAAATGGTTCAACCGCAGCGCACGAAATCTGCAATAATTGACAGAAGTCAGATGTGATTTTTAAGTGTCACCTAAAACCAATTTTGAATTGAAACATTTTGCCAGTGTGCCTCACATTGGATACCAGAATTAGTTCGGTGCTGTGATCAGAATCTCTATTTACAGGGAAAATGTCGAGTCAGTCGGAAAAGATGAAACAATATAAACATGCGCAACACCACCGGCTCCATAAAGTGGTAAGAAAGTATTTTTACCATCAAATCCTGCAAAATAGCTATCATGCAATCACAACACGAAGGAATGTTGTTTTTACAGTTTTCATTTCGGTACATTTTAAACTCGTCGACCACAATTACGGTTTTGTATTTATTCAAAATTACAAAACCATATGCGTAATTTTCATGTGCTACCTACCCACAAGTTTTAGATAACTTCACCGTTAATTGTGCAGATAAAGCGAGCTAAATTTCCGTATACAGATAGAAACATTATAGCTTTCTTCTCCTAGTGAAAGTACTAATGTATGCCATCATTTTTAACTGCCATAATAGATTCATAAATCTTTTTAAAAGCAATTTACATATTGTATGTGATTAGGTGATGTAGAAATGTTTATATAGACCAATTTTATTCAAATATAGGCGTAACTATTTTTAATTTTAAGTTATCTCAGTGTTAGAAGAACGTTGAACAATAAAATTAAAGCTAATTGAAAATTGTAAATATTTACATACATATTCTCAATAGTTTACAGCTTAGTTAATGTAGGTATTCCGTATGGAAATTTATTTGCGAGAATAATCACATAATAGATTCATTCATTCACTTAATAAATGTGATTTTAATTGGAATGTCCCTTTAACAACGTTTTAGGAAGACGAAGACTACATATCCAGTGAGGAATTATGCACGGAAGGAAGCAGCGATGAAGACACCCATATGAAATCTAAGCTGAAAAATAGAAAGAAAAAAGCGTGCATTTCCCCTTTGGCCCTTCCGAACAAATCGGACGCGTCAAAAGGTAGGCAAACCGTGCCAAGTCTCGAAAAACAACCCCCTATCAACAAGAATGTAAGATTTCTGCCTGACATCCACACATCGAACATCGGTCCAATTGGTGCTTGTCAAGAAATACAGCCTCCCGTTGAACTCCTAGAAAAATCTTCAATATCACACCCAGAGGCCAGCTCATCAAAACCAAAAAATTTGGGGAAAGCAAAAAGTCTAGAGGAATCCATTAGACAGAGTATTGAAGTGGACAAAGCTGAATTTTGGCGACCTAAACGCGGAAGTATATCATTACCGGTTGCCAATGAAGGTAGGTCTTTAACAATCGAGGTTGTTCCCGAGTAACTTTGATAGTTTACCCAAAAACAACATTAGATATATTGTACTACAATAGGATACAGTTTTACAAATTTAGCCCTGTTTTCTACATACCCGTAGTTTATATTATTATTACTTAGTGTGAAATGTGAATAAAATTTTACCAAGGTGCACTGCTTTTCATGGAATATCCCAAATACCAAATATTTATTTTTATCCAGATAGAAACTATACAAGAAAGCTAATGTACGAAATAAACGACTTTTACATGGACATGTTGAATGATCTACGAGTATTAAAAGGCGAACCCAAGGTTACAGCAGACACAAAAATTTTAATGAAATTTAAGCCTGAAGAAAACGTCCTAAAGAAGAAACCAGTAGAAGTGGACATAACTCCGCATGGAATAACCCCTGAGGATTCTCTCGCTAATTGGAAAGAAGATCCGGAAGTTCTAAAACAGTTATCCTTGATCTCCTCCCTTGATGAACAAATAGTATCCAGTTCAAGCCTTTTAAAGGTATTGCTGAATAAAGCAATTGATAAAAGAAAATTTTAAATAATTTCCTTTAATATCAATAGGACGTAGTCGAAGAAAGACACGCGTTAGAAGAAGAAATGTGCAGTTTATTAAGCGATACCCCGACAAAAGACTCCGAATTGTTTCTAGAATTGTGTAAATTTGCAAAAAGCGAACATGAAGATGAGGAAGAGAACGAGCGTATGTAATCTTTATACTATTCGCGCATAAGAAATGAAACTATTTTTCTGTTGCATTAATAGTTGTAATGCATTAAATTTATTAATCATTTATTCAGTTGTAATCCTGCCGTCAATTTCCCAGCCAATTATTGGTTTTTCCTTGTATGAATTACCACATCTTATTTTCTGTATTAATATTTATAGCATTTTGTTGATGTTATCTCTGCAAGAATTAATAATAGAGAATCATTAAAAACGGCAGTGCTAAGCAATAACAGTTATTTAGGTAAGTTTTACGACTATCTTGCAGTAATGTTAACTAATACTATTTATAGAAATGGTTTCATATCTTTATGGCTGCTTTGTTTGTTATGCCCGCCCTAATAACATAAATGCGACGTGGAATATGAAGCGCTGTTTTCAAAAACACCTTTAAGCTAATTGTCTTAATCATTGGGTGTCGTAATTGCTTGAGAAAGTAATTAGCTTAAATTTAATTAAGTTCCAGAAATTCAAGCAAACGCCGAAAAAGTCGTCGCAGAAAAACAGAAAAATCAGGATACGTACGAGAAAGATTTTGTGAGGAAAAACATTGAGGTAACTTGCGTGTAGGCAACCAAACAGACAGAAGAGAATTGATCAAACATTTTACATGTTGTAGTTGGCGAAAGACGGAATGGGTGCCTTGTGCTTGACCGATGAGGAAAAACTTAAATTGGAGAAATTGTTGGAGGATTTAGGTAATTTGTTTGATTTCATTTAATTCCTGAGGGAATTTTATTAATTGTTGGAATTCTTGTGTATAGAGTCTTTAGAAGTTGCCGACGGAAATGAGGAAAAATTGCGAGAAATTGAGGAAAAGGCCTGCATTAAATTACCGGCATTACCGCCGATACCAGAAGGAGAAATTGCTGAAGCTCCCGAAGATAAAACCAGTTTGTTGAATGCTTATAAACTACAAAAAGATGAAATCGTGCAATTAGACGAATTGGACTCTAAATTAAATGTAATTGCATCTGATGGTATTTGTGTTAAATTTCTGCAGCTGCAGTTAGGTATTTATTCATTATTGTAATTTCAAATTGTTTTTAGCGACTTATTGAATCGATGCTTCCGGATTCTGTATCTCAAAATGAAGAATGCTGCGATGATAAAGATGGAAAATTGTGGAAGCAACATTTAATGGATAAAAGACTGCAGGAAATAGATAAGCAGTTGGACAGGTTAAGGGTTGAGAAGGAAAGGGAAAAACACCCAAGAATCACATCTTCTCAGGCAAAAACTGAAACTGAAATTGACGATGAAATCAATAAGAAACTTGATATGTTAAATGTTATTAAAGATACAAACGATGAGGGAGCACCTTTTTTCGTAAGGACTAAATTAACTCAAAAAGAACGGAAGGATCGACCTCTCACGGCTTGTGGTAATGGACCTAGGCTTTTGATAATGAGGGGTGATCAGGAAAGTTCTGGTATTCTGAGAGAGACGCTTAGTAAGGAAATAAAGAATAGGCCACTGACCACTCCTCAAATTGGTAATAAAAATGGTAGTGCGACTGAGAAATCGAAACATCTAACCAAATTACAAATGAAAAACATTGTGAGAATGTTTAAATGATCAAAAGTTTAAACGCTTACATTTTGATTGAATAAATTTTTTACATGCATTTAAATTGAATCGTTTTACTTTTGTTAATGTAATAATTCTGTATTTAATGATTACTAATTAAGTCGTAGATGGGGTTTTCGCTCAATTGCCTCTGTTTTAGTCGAAAGTTGCTCAACGTAAATGCTGTAAAATCATTTCCTTAGCCGAGCCGCTTTCAGCGGGCGCAATCACAATTTTCTTCCGCCGCTTTCCATGAAAAATGAAAGAGAGTTCTAAATTTTCCCTCAAGTATCGACTCCGAAACGACGACAAAAGGAAAGTGAAACGCGGATTACAAGAAAGTATATTCAACACCCTTATTCGACGAATTGTGGATGGGAACCAAGTGAGGGTGAAAAGCGCACAGATGTACAATGGAGGTATAATTTTCCCCTTGAATATTCTATTGTCTCCTAAATCCCCTTAATGATTGCGGGGCTGCTCGAGAGTCAGAAATTAGAAGCGAAATCTTCATAAAGTAAAACGAATAATATTTATAAGATGTTGGAGCGCTTATATTACACTACATTGTCATGCAATGTCTGAAGAACTTGTACGTATAGGTACACAAATCTAATGTTTTACATTGCTATGAAATGAAATATGTTATCGCAAAATTGTATTCATATTTTTTTTACTTGGAGAAATTTTTGTTATTATTTTACAAGCTATTAGGTATTTTTTATTAAATAATGCGTGTAAGTGCTTAATTGCAGCAACAATGAACACTAAACTTAATAGTGAAACCCTTGTTGCTTATTGAACGAATATATCAATAATGTAACTCTATATTGGTAGCGCTGAGGGAGTTATTACAGGCGTATTGAATATAAATGCGGGGGTTGATTTCAGAAGCACCGACAAGCCCGTAATATGCGGCTTGCCAACAATGGAAAAGTTAATTTGATCCGCTGCCAGTCGAGCTCATAACAAGTACATAAATACATCCATAAATCAAACTGCGCATTATTCACGCTAGATTATGGGGGTTGGAGTGCAAATTTTAATGTTTTTCTCTCTATGCTCTGCTTGCAACCCATCCCTTAGCGGTATAGATCGATAAGGACGACGGTAATGGAGCCTTGTGCTTATATCTTATAGTAGTATGAATTCGGGAAAATTTTCTATTGATAGAGTAAAAAGAAAGACTTGGGAAATGTATTGCTCGGGGTTAGACTATGTCGGTGAATACATGAGTATTTTTGATGTGCGTAACAATTATAACGAAAATTATTCTCTTATTCATTAGCGTTTCTAGGTTAATTTTTATAAAGAGATCAAATAACAACTTTTTTATTCCAATATTTTAACAACTTTTTGTTTTGTTATATGTAATCATTGCGTACATTGGTAGCGTTGACAACGGGGTTGTTTACAAAATTTATTACGTCGCGCGTCGTTGACTCAGAACGTATAGGAAATTTTTAGTTTCTTTCTAATTGTAAGTAATCTGGGAGACCGGTTAGAATGATTCTAATACAAAATATTCTATAATTTAGAGAAATTAAGTTAGGATAATCAATTCTAACAATAGAAATTAAACCAATAGGACCGAGGAGCCACGTGCTTGCTTCCAATGATTTTTACAACGCTACCAAGCTATACAGACGCTGTTAAGTACAACATCTTGCATCTGAGGTAGGTCTTTTTTTAGTTTTACTCACTTGGTTACTTTTAAAATCATCCTGGTGTCCAATAGTAATTGAAGGAAGTGCTCAGGTTCTACATCAAAGTTTGGTCAACCGGATAGTGTCACTCTTTGTTTGGAAGAGCAGTCACCTAGCAACGGATATGTATTTCCTTACCAGTCATAAAGCTCTTGTTTCCCAGTCCATTCAGTATTTTTCTTCAATAATTTTGTTATAATTCCCTTTTTGATTGTACCAATATTTTTGTGTAACAACGCTCTTAAGAGGCAGCTAGTCATACCTTAAAACGTATATTAGATATTTTTTCGCGTAGGAATAAGATATCGTCGTGAAACAAACGGCATAATATTCCATTTTTTTTTCTCCTAGCCTGTTAGCATTTTG
>JAWQRP010004857.1:0-11378 GCA_033557875.1 Quadriops clusia | reverse complement strand
TTTATAGATTGGTATTTTTGTATTTGTGTAAATTTGTATTTTTCAAACCAAAAATTGTATTTATGTTAGAAAGCTTTATTTGATCAAAATGTATTTTAGATAGAATTACTTGTAAAAAGGTTTCGTTATGATATATATTGTTATTTATTAATCTTCTTTTTGCCTGTAGACTTAATTTCATTTATAATAGAAGTTTTAAATTTTATTATCTATTTGATTCTGAAAATCAAAAGGTTCAGAATGCAGGTATTATGAAATGTATCGAAACCGGTAGAGAACATATGATGGATTTCATATTGTTTTAAAATTGTCACAAAGACCTATTATCCTGAGAAACATTCGTTAAGGAAATTTGAATTCATATAAGGTCAATAAACCTAACAAGTATTTACTTAAATTAATGATTATAAGCATGAGACATGTGACATAGAATTGGACGATGAAGAAGTTGTACAATGTTATCATTATTTGACGTTAAGTTAAGATTAACATTTGTTGTATCACCAACCAACATTTATTTGGACACTTCGGTGGGTATCTCTCCAAGCAGTTGTAACATGCCAAAGAATGCATGGTTCGAATCCAACTTCACATCAGTCCAAAACTCATTTAGAGCTCCGGTCGTCACTGACATGTTCGCGTAATCTACACCATATTGGTTACGAACAGCATCATCGTTGCGTAGTCCATCTGTATAGTAATTGGACATAAGCAAACTTTGACATCCTGGTGCCATGGGAGAGAAGTCCAGTATGGACACTTGTACTTTTTGTTTTGTACAGTCATCAATGTAATCTTTGAGCACATTGGATGATATCCACCCTCCATGGCGTTTTAAACTTAACAAATCAACACCAGAATGCACTGTATCGACAACACCTACATTTTTCATTTTTTCCTCCTTCTCATAACACATAGTCGGGGAAAACAACTCTTCGTTTTATATTTATTTGATCGAACTGACTGAAATGAAAAACAACTAATTTTTAATTGAACTATTTTGTGATTAATCACCTTTCGAAATCACAAGAGCTCCCTCTTCCAGTTTTTGTATTATTAGTTATTTTGTTTTGCATCCTCTGTCTAAGGTCTTATACTTGTTCTAGACCGATTGTCAAGAAGTTGAAGAAATCAACAGTGACAGAGAAGATAAGCGTTCTCCTGTCAGTTCTCCATCGATGAGAGACCCTCTATCATCTATCGGCACGAACACCAACGCTCCTTCTCCAGTGACGCTGGCGCAGCAGGTGAGCAAACTTAAAATAGGCCCACCGCACATGCTGCCACCGTTTAACGGTACGATGCATCACGAGCACCATCACCACCCTCATATGAGTAACGCCGCCGCGATGTACCTCAATGTCAGCCACAAACTCTTCCTCGAACAAGAAGCGCGCATGGCTAAAGAAGCCGCAACTCGAACAACAGCGCGAACAACAAGCGGCCGTGTACTGGTGAATATATAGCCTTTTTCAGCCAATTGTTTTTGTTTGACTATTTTTTGCCACATATGGTTTTTCGTTTTTAAAATGTACGTTTTGCCCACTTCTGTTTATAACTCTGTTTATAAGGAAAGTAGAAGTTTAGTTTGTTCATTTGTCCACTTAGTGACATTTGAACAAGTAGGTTCACTATTTATATCAGTCACAGAATTTATACTAGTGGTTGACAGTGTGTCATCAGTTTCCAATATTTCTAAACATTCTTCATCTAATTCAACTTCAAGTCTGATACTGCAATTTAAAAATAACAAATATAATTACATACATATAAAACGAAATCTTGGTTTATGACCAAATTGCTACCCTCTATGGTTTGCAGATTATTGTGTTTTCCCAGACATGACACATTGAAACCTTTTTTAAGTCTTTACCCCTCATTGTAAACACGTAACAGATATAACACAAGATGCAGAAGATAAAAAACAACATCCTACAAATAATATAAATAACAGGAAGTTCAGACAAGATTTTACTCTATTGTAACGTTCCAACCCCGTTGTCTTAAGGTTCGTCGTATTGGAAGTAGCAGAAAAAAAAAAACAAAATTCGTTTATAACTTCTTTTTATTCGTTTCCACAGCACGAGTGTGTTAATTTAGGTGTACAATAGAGTATACAAAATACATTGTGTGGTAATTGTGATTGTAATTCCCCTCATATAAATAGGGCCTTGGAGGAATATCGTCATCTGGAACACAAATGCAAAATAGTAGACAATAATGTTTGTCGTGATCGTCATAGGTGGTCTTGCAGACCCCAAGTTGTAAAAGACAGCCAGTAATAACAATAAACCATAGATAAGCTTAACCAAATAAATAATAAGGTGATGAGTAATGTAAGTCTCCGGTTTAGAACTACTTTGACGTGGTCGGCAGGAGTTGTGAGTTCCGTTTACCGGAGTAACCAGCTCCGTCTAGACTTATTCCCACACCATCGTCTCCCGTGGTCAATGTAGATACGACGAGTGTTACTACAGCGGTGATTTTTACTCTAAATCTGCTGATTATCCCTAATAGCAACTTTAACCCATTATTTTAGATTATATTGAATAGAGTATATAAAATACATTGTGTGGTAACTGTGATCGCAATTCTCCCCATATAAATAGTAACTTGGAGGAATATCGTCATCTGGAACACAAACCCATTACTTTAGAAGGTTGCCCCTTGTAGTATATCGCGGTGCTTTAAGTCTCTGATTCGCAGATTGCTCTCAATAGAGAGCCACACGGCGTGTGGTAGGTTTTGGTATATATCAGTCATGCTTGTCAGCAGCGACGAGACCCGTAGGAGAGTTTGGTCTATATCAGTCGCGCTTGTCAGCAGTGACGAGACCCTCTGGAGGATTTGGTATATATCAGTCACGCTTGTCAACAGCGACGTGACCAGTAGGAAGATTGGTCTATATCAGTCGCGCTTGTCAGCAGTGACGAAACTCGTAGGAGAGTTTGGTCTATATCAGTCGCGCTTGTCAGCAGTGACGAGACCCTATGGAGGATTTAGTATATATCAGTCACGCTTGTCAACAGCGACGTGACCCGTAGGAAGATTTGGTCTATATCAGTCGCGCTTGTCAGCAGCGACGAGAACCGTAGGAGGGTTTGGTCTATATCAGTCGCGCTTGTCAGCAGTGACGAAACCCGTAGGAGGATTTGGTCTATATCAGTCGCGCTTGTCAGCAGCGATGAGACCCGTAGGAAAATTTGGTCTATATCAGTCACGCTTGCCAACAGCGACGTGACCCGTAGGAAGATTTAGTCTATATCAGTCGCGCTTGTCAGCAGCGACGAGAACCGTAGGAGGGTTTGGTCTATATCAGTAGCGCTTATCAGTAGCGACGAGTCCCGTAGTAGGAGTGGCTAAGAAATCATAGAACGCGTCCATTGGTATTAATGTAATGATCTGCGAAACCCACGTCCCCGCAAAAGATCTCATTTGAGAAGCTTGCAATAAATTCGAAGAGTCCGGTTAATAGTCGTTCCAAGGGAGGAATGTACAGAAAAAAACGTGCTACAATATCGTGGAAATGTTGACTTTCGCACCGACCATCTGAATGTCCGCGACCGTAACGGAGGGAAATTCGTTACGTATTAATAGAGTTACTCCCCCGCACACTATAACATTTAGCGAACGACGTAAAGTTCGGAAATAATGGTCTTCCGAACGGGAGCTTTGTTTCGCTGATTCCTCGGCGTACGCGAGATTTTTTTTGTTTTACCATTCGTGAACGTTAACCATGCATACTTTGAATAACTTACACAATGGATGTCGCAGGATCACGCAGTCTATTGATAGCGGTTGTCATGTGTTGTGCCAATCGCTCTCCAGGAATAGTTTTGGTCCTAATCAGTGTATAAATCTTTTTTCTGGTATCTTCAATCATAGCGGTTGTGGGTTTATTGGGTAGTAATGCCCATTTTCCTAGAGCCGCCAGAGTAAGATTTACCCACTTATCAACACTTTTATTCAATTTGCCTTGGTCAACAGTATGATCAGCCAAGAGATCGGCTATATAGAAAGCTCCATGATAAGTTGGAAACGGTTTTTCATCATCCGATATACTGTTAGTAGGAGTGATAAACTGGGGTGCTTTTTCTGCTGAGAAGCAATTCCTATTCCTGCGAATAGGATTGAATTCTTCGTACCTCGCAAGCGTGAAGCATGCATTGCCAATTTGCGTAGAACGTAGGACGTAGAACTCATTACGGTTCGAAGATCCGGCGAAGTTGGCGAAAGTGCGTTCCAGAGGGAGGATGCAGATTAATATATTCTCCGCCGGTGACCGCCCTTTGATTATAAAATGCGCGTAATGCATTGTTAAGGGTGCAATTTCAGCGTGACGATCCGGCAGCACGGAGAGAAGAGTGTATGTAGAACACATTTTGATGATTTTTTGATTATTCACGTCAGTGGGCGCAGGCGTTTCCGGGCGTTCTGCAGGCTTTATCGGACGTTTCTCGCATTTGAACATAGTGGTTGGGTGTTCGAGATTGCATTTCGCTCATCGCGGACAGGTGACATTACGCAGAACAAGCGAATATGACGGGCTGAAATTGAGGATTCGCGCGCAGTGTAGTGGCGGATCGAGTTATAAATTTGAAGGGCACTGTGTCAGGAAAAAGATGTCAGTTGTCGTTTAAGAGTTCAACGTGCTAGAATCTCAGGAGGAGATCGTTACCGATCCCCTGCTCATTCGAATATCGACTACTTTTGCGCTAACTGCAACCAAGGTCTGGTAAATCTTAGATGAGTAGTCGCAGTGACTGATTGTGTGGATTCTTGTGACTCGAGCGCGTCTCTTCGCGTCTCCGTCGGAGGTGGAGGGACTGCGACTATCACTAACAGGCGTCCAATAGCCCCTCACCGAACCCTCGTTATCCGAGTGAAGCGGGGAGCCATCGGACGCGGATGAGCACTTTTGTTTTTTTCGAACGCGATCGCTGACTTCTCAACTGGTTTCGGCGGTGATGCCTGGAAAGGTACGCGTTAGTTCCTCGAACGTTGGGAGTCTATTATTTTGTTAAAGGTATGTGCAAAACGCTTTTTGCTCCGCGCTGCTGAAAAGTGATTGAAAATTCTGGGGGGAATCGGTACCCAAGCTGTCAGGTGCAGACGCACCGACTGCACTCTGAATGTTCGCGGAACACGAGGACGCATGTCCCCGATACGAGGTGACGCCGGACGGACCGGCCGCACCCGCGTCCGGGCACGCCAGCTGTATCGCCAACCTGTGCTGTTACACATTATGAAAAACGCACAAACAAGACAACACAACACAATACATGATCGGCATCCAATCGAGGTCGAAATGACGATGCAGAGACTGCTCCTAAATCGTCGTTATATACTCCCGAAGATCTATGTTCCCTCTCTAGATCCAGCGTGGAAGATCACCAATAGTTAGTCATTTCTGAAAATGTAACAAATAATTGTCAACTTCCACGGTTCGGGGTTAGCTATTCAACGTCAATTGGCCGGCGATCTCCTTTCTCTCTCTGGAATATACAAATAACAAAGTTTCGTTGGTTTTCCCCATGCTACGTCTCCAACCCGCCGGAATTCCCAGTAATAATACCATTTGTTCTTTTACGATTATTTGCAACCCTTACAATCCTCTTTTAGAAATACACCCTCATTTGCAATCTTTTCCGAAGGACACTTTCTTTTTTGCTAGCCGCTCGGAGAGGAAAGACCCTTCGCTCAGGTACCGAGAGCTGACGATTTTCAGTACGTATCACGCGCACGGAGAGTCGAGTATTTAAAGTGAACAAAATATTACTTAATTCGATACATCGAAATATAATCATGCACGAGTATGTTTTTGAGTGCAATAGGCTTCTGTGGCAACCCGCTGTGCCCGTTACAATAGTTTTGTAGTTCAGTTTTTTTATTCCTTGATAATACAATATTATTCATAAGTAATAGAGGAGGTGGGCGTTGTGCAACCCAGCCAAAGCCAATGTGTGGGCGTATTGGCAAAGCGCTGGGATGCGTACGGAGCCTTCCGTGTGGAAATTGAGTCTAGGCGTTAGTCAGGGCTCGACTAAGCTTTCTCACTTCAAATCAGGGCTTAGCACGGTATCTTAGGCCCTAGACTGGATTGTCACGTTATAAACATGAGGACCTGAAGTGTCTCCCTGCATTGGCCCTGCATAGGACGCCGGATCTAGATTTTAAGAAATAGTAGGTAAAGGAAAGGTGCCCAAAATGTATTATTAATGCATGTTTTATTGAATATACATATTAGTACAATTTCAAATATTCGTATTATACATTAATTAATAGTATTACATTTCAACACTTAGATTTGAATTGTTGGCATACGAAGTTTACGTTTGTTGTTCCAGTCCTTTGAATTGATAAGTACGAAGAAAGTGCTGAATTAAAATCATCAGTGATAAAGTGTCCATTGTCTTTGGTATGTACTCGACAAGTAAATTCTGAAATATAATTGTTCCCTTTATAAAGAACAAAGGAGTTTACGGCAGTGATGTCGAGGATGCCCTAAGAGTACCTCATCGGCCATCTTCGAGATTTTCGTTCTGTCGTTTTGTCATGACATAATTTGCCTAACACGTCTACACCTCCCTTAGTCTAATTGTAAAATTCGACGATTTCTGGTTTATGACTTTTACTACTGTTGAGTGCATTAATGAAAGTATCAACACTTTTTGTTTTTTTTTGGGACTGAAAGAAACCATCATCTTATCAAATTGGTATCTAAAATTGGTCGTGTTAACTGGTGCTTTAGTAAGCATTGATAGTGGAAATTTGAGGCTTGACTTTTCGAAGGGTACCGAAGTTTTCTTTCAAGAAGGGCCTCCGACAGCTCCACCGACGAAAACCAATTGTCACATGTAACATTTCTGTTACTTCCTTTAAAAGAATTTGTAAGTCTGAGAACATACTGCGCTGGAAGTGGTAAATCTTTATTTTCTCGCCTGATTCTTGCCCACATATGGAATACCACCTACGAAATAGAACGTCCGTGTATCTCAGTTTGTCCTTGCTTCTATTCGGAATGCGGCGTGAGCATTCTGAGAAACTCGAGTGGGAGTTTGCAAAATCAACGCGCTCGTAGTTTACTTTGGTCCAAAAATGATATCATGGGACAATAACCTCTCCCACGCGTGGAAGATCCTTCCCGAGACGGAATAGTTACACATTAGATCTAGAACTATATTCCTAGTAACATTAGGATAACTGTTTAAACACATCACTAATGAGAATCGTTTTAATTTATTTTACAAGTACATTTCTCGTCACACTGCTTTTCAAATAATACGGAACGATCCAGGGGACATCGGGGAGACGCCATTTCCTGTTCTTCCAGAATTTCTAGAGAATTATCAACACAGTTTCAAAGTAAAGGAGTAAAATTTATCTTCACATCTCCTCTAGGTTATAGTCTGACTAAGGTGTGACGGAGTTTGCGTCCTGTCTCTCGCGTATCCAGTTTAATCGGATAAAGAGGTATTCACGACTCTTCTGCGGCCGGAAACATTCCAGATCTGTGAAGCATCAGCTACGATCCTGGCTGGTTCTGGGAACTGCTGTCCAGTGCATCTAAGGTGATCGACAGCAGTTTAACTGCAAAACTTCAAGAATATCCTGGGAATATTCTTGAAGCAGTTTTCTTATTTGTTGTTTTTAATTGTAGCACATTCCAATTGCAAAGCCAACTGAAAACTATCAAGATATTCGGTTAGAAGAGTCACTTGTTCTTGAGGAGTGTTACATACACCATTTAATATATTATCCACGAATATGTTTTTCTTCACTGGTATAAAATTATTCTAGATAAATTGGCGAGACGTAATTATGAAATGAATATTTTGTCTTTGTTGTAAATATAGTTCCACGTATCTATATATCTCTACATTATCCACACACAAAGGGTTCAGTATTTCTCCAAGCATGTCTTCTCTCTTCCTCATCTATTTTGGTAGATAGATCAATTGCATAGCACAATTGCCAAATCGATTACTTCCTTGTTTCATACGTTTCCATGTCAATCCAAATGCGGTATTTATAAGATTCTTGGTAAAACTCTGCGTATTTCTTGGCAAGCTGAGTCTTTTTACCATCTCCGGCAAACAGTTAATGACAACCACATTTTTGGATTGAAAACGAGAATTAATATCATTCAGGAGAGATTCACGGCCAACGTAGTGGTTACGGCTTTGTCAATTTTAAAGGGAATATTGAAGATAGTAGCCTTCTTTTTGTTGAGGTAAAAAATATATTCCAGTTTTCGGTTATAGAAGAAATGTCCTAAAACCGTATTTTGATCAAGGGTGAAAACCCATTTTTATCAGTTATTATTTGAATGATACAAAAGTAGCCGCAGAGCAGTGGTTATGACATGCACTTTACTTGGAGAAAATCGCTGGCGTTCGTATGTATTTCCAATTCCGCGTGAGGATCCTACATGGCTGACGTTGGTTTCTGTTGTAGTTCTTGTGGAAAGAAACTTCTTGTTCTTCTCCCCACTCGAAAACTGCTCCTGCTATGAATCTTAGGATGGTTTGAAATACTGGGTTCAGATAGTTCTAGTGGAGAATGTATTTGGATAACATCTAGTACCTCAGGAGACTCAAAATATTACAAAAACTGCTTTGACTTCTTCAATATAATCTCCATCAACTTTTAAATCTCATCCCAAATCTACAAACCAACATATTTACTGCTGTCCCGATCTATGTGTTTTCGAAGCAACATTTCAACCATTGTGAGGTTCGGCATCAATTGCTTTATTTTATTTTTATCGGTACGTGCTTGAAATGCTTCTTTTGTAAACCCAGTGTCACCGTCAATGACCTGAAACCACTTATGGAGACTATCTGGGTGAGGCAATAGATTATTGACTTTCTTACGCTTTTGCTGAGTAAAAATATAAAGTTTCTGCGAACGCTCGTATATTTCGGGTCTTATTTTCTATTTTTCGCAGCTAAATGTCTTGTGTAGGAGAGTTTTACCCATTCGCACCTCGCCGTTCTCTAAATTAATCAACCCTTGACTTTATCAACGACGGAGTGTTGACCCTCCCTTAACGTCGGCATTAACCGGTCTAGATTTAATTTCTGTCATCCGTGCTCTTTGGTTATGTTCAGTATACAGAACAGTACCTAACACAACAATATACCCTCATTTCAATTACTGTATTAGAGGATGTATTATAATTAGATAAATTAAAAAAGAACAATAAAGCAGTGACATGTGGTTTCTTTATCCGGAGTTAGATTTGTTTCCGAAGGACCGTTGACTACCGAATAAATAGGCGCAGGTTCACTGCTTTCACAGACGGTAAAAATTGGGTACAAAAGCCTTTTGTTTGACAATATTAAAGTTTAAATATAATAGTGATAATCAATATTAGTTATTATTAGAAGAAAATTATGTTTAAAATTAATCATTAATCATTGAATATATTAAAATACAATTCCGTTATAGGTTTTTATTCAATTGTGTATGTGACATAGTAATTTGTAAAAAAAATCAAAATTAAACTTTATAGTTTTAAAAAGAAAACAACAAAATAACGATCACTAGTTGAACCTTTCAGGATCTTTTTCAGGAGGAGACAATTACAGCTCACGAATCAGAAAAAAAGAAATACTTATTAAAAATCAGTAACAAAATAATATTGTGTGTTACATTAACGTTACATGGTACTTACACAAAATAATTCAATGTTAATACATCTTGAAAGTCAGACTGTCTTCAATAAAGTCCTCAACACAGATATTTGCGATATTTACAAGCCTCGAATGAGTGGCCCAAATGTTTCTCCACAACTTCAGAAACATTAAAACCCGTAGAAATATCATAAAAACGGTAGAAACGTAAACGCAACGAAATTACAAGGTACACATAATACACGATTAGAAATATCGAAGTGTTGACAGCGTTGGCACAAACTTGGACGCTAACCATAACCACAACTTGACAACTTGACCACAACGCGAACCCACGCCAACATCGGACACGCAATGTTCGCCACACTATCGTCATCTAGCGGATCGAGACCCTAGCGACATCTAGCCGCCGATATGAAACTAATTCCTCCTTTCCCCGTAGCCAACCCCCGCCGAGACAGTTAATTCGTAAACGATACTGTAAATTGTATTATTAAAAGCTAATTGAGTTGTTATAGTTGAACCACTTGTTGTTTTGGCCATCGGTACAGTATGACCTAAAGTAACTTTGATATGTTTAGGAATGATTTTCTGGGCATAGTACATTAAATAATAAATTTCATTTGAATTCATATAACATCCATAGTTATTAGTAGGTATTGTGTGCCAATTATGAGTGTCACCCAATAGTTTACCGATACCATAACCGTGTTTAGTAGTTACATCTATTGTACTTAATTTAATCTTAGTACTAACATTACTCATATTTAAATCATTAATATTATTATTATAATATACAGCTCGAGTTTTTGAAAACTTAGGCATCTTGTGGACGAATGTTTAAGTTTAGTGAACAAGTACACAATTTACCTTCACAACTATCTAACAATTCTGCACAAATATTGTAATCTTCAGAACTACCTAACTTATCAGATATTACAAATTTTTTTTTATATCTTGTTAAACATAATACAATGAAACTTAAAATATTATTCTCTTCTAGTCTGTGATTCTTCTCGCAGTCGAGTGAGACTTCAATCGACCCCCTCCTTTTATCAGACGATATGCTGGCATCGCGTATAAATGGATTATAGGGACTATCGACGGCGTCTAATGAAGGACAGTAATGTTTTTCATTAGTACAATAATTATTTATTACAACAGTATTATTAAATTCAAATCTGTAAGTTCGTTGTACAAAAGCTTCTTTTTCCCCACTGCAATATTTACTTAATTCGGTGTTTGATGTTATTATTATTGGTACTCTTTTGCCTAATCTTTCGGAACATTTATTTTTTCTTGTTATATCAATGTCAGCGTCCCCTTCTAAGACTAATTTTGTTTGGTCTGCTAAGTCAGGTCGTATAAATGGTTCATCCCAGAGACCACAACCTGATTTTAATAAATTCGCAAAGCTAAATATACCGTCACTCATTATTCTTGTGTTTAACGAAAAACATTTCCATATTAAACGAGCTATATAACTTTTTCCGCAGTTCGGAGGACCATAGAACCATAGTGCATTGCGTTTATAAGCACATGTTATCCAAGAGAAAAAACATTTCCTGAAATTTTCAAAGTCTATATCTTGGTATTTTAAAAATTCAAGCACAGGACAAGCGCATTTTTTATTGTTTGACAAGTTTATAAACTTTTTTATTATAATATTTAAATTTTTAATGTGATTAAATGTCGATGAAAAATTTTGAAAAGTGTTTTGATATATATTTTGTAAATGAG
>JAWQRP010004856.1:0-11382 GCA_033557875.1 Quadriops clusia | reverse complement strand
CAAGCAAAGGAAACAGTTACTCCTGGCAGAAAACAAGAATTGAGAACTTACTTCAACACTACCTCAAAAGATGGTGTTGCTTTTGTATCTTGGTTTGAGTCAACGGTGTGAGCGATAAATGCGCCCCTTACATCGTCTACTGCCAATACGCTCATAGACCGCAGCGTTAAAAAAAATATTCTCAAAACATTCTGTTTGTAAATTGATTGATTTACATGAAATTTCATTAAAAATTTTTGTTTACCGCAGTAAGGGAACATGTCCTCAATACAAAAAAACCTCTATCCTCCCCTCGTAAAATATTTAAATATTTTATGAGTACCTACATAGCAATCCAGAATGCTCAGACACACAAAAATTAAATGTAAAAAAACTAATACCACTAGTGTGTTAGGGTTTGCAAAGTTTTTTGTCTCTCCTGCAAAATTGGACATGATGCCCTTCTGCAGTTAGCGATTCATTTATGTATTGAGTTGATATGAGCCCTTTTGTAGGGAACGCCTAATTTGATTGTCATGTTAAATCCTTCATTCGCTTAATTAAAACATTGCCAATATGTAATAAGCAGGAAACATAAAATGCAAATAATGACCATAACCAGTATAAAATGTGCTTACCTTTACTAGAAGAAGGCAAATGTGAACTCGAAGATGGTTTAGAAATATTAACGGGTCTTTTGCTTTCGGCATCTCGAGAAGTGGAAGGTTTAGCCCCCAATGCAATGAACAAATCGGGGGGCTGTTGTGTAATTTTACTTTTGGGGCCCCTTGTGCCCGGCAGGGGCTTGTTTCGATCCATGGTAATCTAACCTCAATTTTTTTAACGATATAAAAATTTCTAGTCTTTGGCGACAACGCGAATACTAGAATTTAGTGCAATACTTGTACTCAGTGCATATCAATTTGTGCACCTGTAGGGAACTAAAATAAATTTCTTAATTAAAAGTGCGACTAAAATACACGCAGTGAGTAAATAAATAAAACCAAATGTCAACTGTCATTTATGAGTTACAGGATTCTGTTCAACAACTGCTGTTCATTAAGAAATTTGGCTTTGCTTTGCATACACATATTTGCGATAATAGCGACATCTATTAAGAAAAGTAGAAATGTTTATTATTTCTTTTAAAATAAAATAAAATCGTTGAAAAAATAGTAAATAAAAGCAATATAAACAGGTACAATTATTGTTTATTATTACATAATAAAATCTTTAATAAATAATTAATTCAAAACAAGGTTGATCTTCAAATTACTACTTCGATTCCACTTTCTTCTTTTTTTCTGCAATAATAAAATAATTAGAAAATAAATTCATCTCACAATCAAATTTAACAACAATATTTTGTATCCTGATGATGTCTAAATAATAAAGGCGAAACGTCGAGAAATAAATATTTTGAAAATAAAAAAGTTAAGACTCTAAATACCCAAGAATAAAAAATATAATAATATATAGTGAGTCAAGAAATAATAAATATTTTAAAACAATATTTAATACAACTTATGGCAACCCAACTTACTTTTTCCACAGTTAAAACATGTACAACATTTCTTCTTATCCCCTTCATTCTTTTTCTTCTTATTCTCTTTGTTCTTTTTCTTCTTATCCGCATTGTTGTTTTTCTTCTTCCCTTTCGTCTCTGGCTCTAATGGCACTTCTTCATTCTGAGGAATCACTACTGGTTCACTCGGAGTCGTTTCAATTGTTGGTTCGACCGTTTTTGAACGACTACGTGATTTCTTTCTCCTTAAATTCTTCGACAACCTAACAGATAAACAAAACAAAATTTATACAAGCATTGTATTAAGCTAGTTCACCTCAATTACCGCCTAAAGAGACTTTCCCCACTCTTCGGTTTTTTTTCTTTAGATGAACTCCTTCGACGGAATAAACGACTCGATTTTCTATTAAATTTTCCAAAGGAACTTTGATGCAATGGATACGGATTGCTCTTATCCATGATACCATCTAGCAAACATTTACTCCCTTCAAAGCATACCCCAGGCTTGCATCTTGGTATATTTCCACTCTTCAACATATGGACGCAACTTTCCATCAAATCTTTAATACTTTGTATGTCTCTTTTTTGGCTTTCCAATTCAAAGGCTATCGATTTGACCTGCCTAACAACGTTGTGATCACCAGAATCCACATTTTTTGTCATTCTATCCAATAAGTCAGCGGGAAAAACAACAGTGTTTGTATTTGTTACTCCTCCCCCGCAAGAACACTGCTTACTTGTGGATATTGATCGCATGCCATTTTTTTTATTTTCTTTTGTCCTATTACCTCTCTTTGAAGAAAACATTAAATCTCCTTGAGAAGTTCCCTCAAATGATTGTATAGATCCAGATTTTCTTTTGATTTTTGGTGGCCGTTTCAAAACATTTGGATTCGAACGTGACCGCCTGCTACTGCGGCTACCACTAGATGATTTTCTTGTTAGCTCTTTATCTAAGTTGTCACTGCTTCTTTTATTTAGGCGTATATCCTGTACGCTTTTATCACATTGACAATCTTTGTTTGGTTTTGATCTTTGTTGTTTTTTTCCACTACAGCAGCTACTGCAGCCTACAAAGTCAATAAATTAGAAAATACTACAATACTCCTATTTTAGCTTTTAACGAATGAATACCAATAAGACATTGGTCATTAAACGAATTTAATTTTTATTACGAACAATTCACTAACAAATCCATCCATTTTTTAAATATTTGTTTACAAATGCAAACAAAGTGTTTCTGAACCTTTCAAATAAAATTCTTGATAAATACTAACATGACAGTCCATCCTGTAAAACATTAATTAATTTCATGCATGAAAGTCCTTACACGAATTAAATGTACAATCTTTAGTAGTACTTATAAATTTTGCAAATTTTTTTTAGTAATGCCAATCTGGAAATAAGTTTAACCATTATTATTTTTAACTTATGCTTTTTACACAAATGCTCGAATACTACCCCTAACTGATCTTTTGCAATATTTTAAATTGAAATTCACTAAAGTTTTTAGTATGTTTCTTCAAAACAGTTCATGTCTAAATAATACAGTTTCGAATTTTTTAAAAATTTTCAACAGATGTTGCTTATTTTGCAGTCCTTAAATATAACAAATCTACAATGCACAATATGTTTAGCTTTTATGAGTATTATCGAAGTCAAATAATATAACTGTAAATGTGAACTGTCTTGTTAGCCTCCATTAGTACATTAATAAAAAAAAAAATCTTGTCAGTCTATAAATAATTTTCTATTACCTGTGCTCTGCTTCTGCTTCTGCTTTGGAGGATCCCTTTTTATTTTCTTTTCTTCTTTAACTTTCTTTACTTTCGGCTTCTTCTTTGATTTTTTCCGCTTACAACAAGAACAACACGTAGCTTTTGTTGTGCTGTCACCTAACATAAAATATGATGGAATTTTTAAATCGAACTATGCAGTCATTTACCTTTTGTTCGTGAATCGCCTTTAACTGGACTAATAACATTTACACTATCTTGTGTAGATTTTTCAAATCTGCTTGGTCCTTTAAGTTCAAGATACTTATTTAAAGCAACTTCTAATTCATCTAATTTTTGACTAGCATATTTAACTCTTTCTGCTATTAAACCGCAGTAGGTATCATTTTTGGACTGTTTTGGTAGTAAGTTTGATAATTTTTCCTTAATAATATTTAGACTCGACGCTCTGCTTTTCGCAGATCTTAGAGATGAAGGGCTTTCGGGTTCACAAGGACAGCCAGTTGTCGGAATCTTCAGCAATGACTTTATGTTTGATATGATACTTTTTCTTTTTCCACATTTACATTCTCCGCCACGTAACGTACATATACATTTGACTGGATGGGTTTCCACTTGATAAACGATATACTCTGGTTCGGAAGCACTTCGTGATCTTAAAAATGTTTGCGACTTGGTGTCATGTCCTATTACTATATTCGAATACATTGTAAATTTGGATTTGTTTTGATATATGAATTCTATTGCACCTAAATGCTTCCTATTAGACAAATAATATACAAAGCATGGTTAATTTTACATTTCTGTGAAATTTTTTTTTTTATTTTGACTTTACGAGAAGATGAGCAATGAACCATCTTCTTCTTATTAATAGATTTTTTAGTCTTACAAAAACTGAAAAATAGTCAAATGCTCATTAATGTGAATACTAAATATGCGCTTATTGAGTTATGGGCTGAAAGTTAAATGAGCCAGATATATGTGAATGAACAAAATGCAAATAAAATAGAAAAAAAATTCGGGTCATACAAAGACGAAGAAGCACAAGATGCTATTGAAAATTAAAATACTGGGCAAGAGAACTAAAATTATTAAAATAAAAATATACATATAAAATAAAAAAATTTCCAATGATGAAGTATAGTGCTGAAATCGCCAGTCTCAGAAAAGAAACCAAGAGGTAGAACAGAAATCCAAGAGAGAAATATTTTAAAGACATTAAATGTGGTACTAGGACCGTTGAAAATGCACATGAATAAATGCAGGCAAAGAATAAAATGAGTTAATGTAACAAATGGAGAACAAGGATGTTTTATGACTGTATATTGTACTACATATATGTAATTTTATTATTCAAAAATGTATGAACTTACTCGAAATACTTTTATCGCTGCTTGGAATAGATGCATTCGAAGTTGGTTTCATCATGAATTCCAAACTTGTAGTATCACCTCGAAACGTTTTCTTTGAACTAATTTCCTTGTCAGATTCAATAAACCCATAAATAACTCTTTCTAACTTTTCCAGTTTACTGCTAAGGTCGTCTAAAATTTTTGGTTCGATACATTTGCAAGCCGATGGTGTAGTGCCACTTTTAGACGCTAGAGTTTTTAAGTAATTTGATTTATTCTTTTCGTCCTTGCTTAGCTGGTTACTACTACTTTCCCCGGAGTACGAAATATCTGTTTGTGAATCATCTTTGCTAGAAATTGTCGAACCATCTTTTATTCGAACTTTACTCATATGTGGCGTACTAGAACTTTGCCGGTTAGATGAACCACTTCCAATCGGACTTGTTAGATCGCTTTCTTCGTTTGAAGTTGAAAACTTTGCACTTCTTCTATTTTGTGAATCTGATCGTTTAGTTTGCTCTCCACTAGGAATATCAATTTTTTGCTGATGTTCTGTCTGGCTTCGATCATTATTGGAGCTCCTTCCGCTTTGACCAGGTTGATTAATATTTTCAATACTCATATTACATCTTTTGCATACCTTTTGTGAACCGCTTTTACCGCTTTTTGATGAACCTCTGCTATGACTGGCAGGGTAGTAGATAAAACTGGTATCTACTTTTTGTAATTTCTCGCCTAAGTACCTTGCACCTGCTGGTAAAATTTTTGTGACGCTGAAGGACTGACCTATAAGGTTTTTAATTCTGTTCGTTGGTAATTTGCATTGGCATCGCTTCATTTTGTTTTTTTAGTTACTTAATAATAGATACTACAGAATAATTTCTTTTAACCAAAGACATACATCAATTTTTTGTCAAAAATCATCCTCATTATTTTCATGGCTTCCTCTGTAAATGTGAACAAAATTAGTTATTTATTTTGCCATCTTGTTGAAGCAATTTGGTTAGATCAGCATTGAGTATAAGATTGAATAAATAAAACCACATTTAGATACTAATTGAACTTTACTTTAGTTTAAATGATAATATATTTATAGCGGTAAAAAAATATTTTGTTATTGCCAAATAGAGTTAATACTTGAAACATAATGAATTATGTGACCGGGGCAATTTGTACACTTTCTAATAGAAGTCATATTGGTTGTCCCATAAGATATAAAAAAATCCTGTATGAACTTTTTTCTTGATTGTATTTTTTCCAATTAGCCTACAACTTTTTATTAAAATATTTTATTGAAAACAAAAAAAAAACCAAAAAGATATAAAAAAGGATTCGTTACGTCTTATAAAGATTGTGTTACCTGCTACAGCTGGTAAGTAAGATCTTTTTTAAATTAAAAGTCACATTTTTCAATATGTTAGTAACATATGTATAGTTGACTATTCTATTTAAGTACCTAATAATCGAAAAGAGTGAAATACTGTCGTAAGAGTTAATAAATTAACGTAATAAATTAATTTTTGAAACACAAAACGGTAATGCGTCAACTTAATAATTAATATAAAGATATAAAACAACCTAACTAATATAATACATTATTTATAAGTAAGCCTTAAACATACACTCGTACAACGAAACGTTTTAAGGGCAAGATAAGCAACGTATTTAACAGTAACATAAATTTCAAATATATATATAACAATAAATTCAACGTAGTCTTTAGATAACTATTGGTCCTGTAGGAAAAGATTTTTAGGCTCTACTTTTCAGTAAAAGTTCAAAAATAACAGTCACAAACGATTAAATTATGATATGATTTAGAGAGATTCATTTCACTAAAATTGACGTAATTTCACATTATCAATATTATTATTATACATCCAATTGTCAGTTGTGTGTTAGGTATATTGTTGATTCTATTCTTTATTTACAAATTATTTTATATTGACTTAAGCAATTCTAACATCCAATCTTAATAAGTAAGTGTATTGTCATATTTTTTCCAATAAAAATATTTAAAGGAATGTTGTTAATTCATATCCATTGTACGTACATATCATGCTGAAGGATCAAAGGAAATACATTTAAATAAATATATACAAGGTTAAAAAGTGTTGTTATGATTAGAATCCTAATTGATGTTGAAGTGATTGCTATGTCGAAAGTTTTTTTTTAATTATCAATTTCAAACTTTTTTAATGAAGTTATTTACAAATATAATTAGAAAAGGTATGATAGATATGAAGAAATTTTAAAATATTCAGGTTATAATGGAAATTCTATTAATAGAACTCTAATTATCTACATTAATATGGTATAAAAGAAAAATAATTCAAAGGAATATTATATACATAAAATTTAATGAAATGAAAAAATAACGAAACCCTAGGCAAGGTTCTTATATACCACTGAAACCATAGAATTTCCCCATAGCAACCAAGTCTGCCTAATTTGGAACTCTATAAACAACCTCAATACAATTTGTTTGAATGTAAGAATTGTTTGGAAAATCATATTTCTTCAATGAGAAAATATCGACAACCAACAATAGTAATTTTATTGTATAAGAAACCTATTCCTTGCTTTCAGCATATTCCGTAGGATTTCAGTAAATTATTATACGCTATCATTACATCAGTCATTTAAGTCAGTGAACTAATACTGAAAACAGATTAACGTTCAATTATGTGCCGCTCTTTTACCAAACATGTAGCCTTTCCACCGCTCAGCGGTCTGCTGGAATAAATTGTCATTGTCTATAGTACTAAGTAACAGTAATTGGTTGATATGAGTTGCATGGTAGTCCCATCTAGCCAAGTTTGGTGCAATGCCTAGAGAATAGTGCCTTAAGTCGTAAGATGTGCCACTGCCCATGTCGTAGAACATGAGCATCTCTTTCAAAGAAATCATGCCCTGTTCAAACAAAAGCTCCGCCTCTTTAGCCTCGCTGCTGGGTGCGATTGTCATTAAGTCATACAATCCGAGTAAAGAATAAATAAATCCGTTAAGTACAAAAGATGCTGGCTTCGTAGGATACTCTTCGTACCAATGATATTTGCCGAGGAACGACGCCAAGATGCCCCCTTGCCAGCTGGGCACACGGAAAGGTTTTAAACCAGCTAGTGCGGCTTTTAAGTACTTTGCCTCGCCACTCGAATGGTGGAAAGCTCTTGCTAAAACTGAAATGGCTTGGCCCTGTCCCATTGAAGACAACCAACCTGAAAGGGGGCTTCATTTAGTTATTTTATTAAATGTGGGTGTAATTCAAAATTTGCTAGAATTACAATATGGACACACGTGTGTAGATCTATCTTCTCTGAATTATCTAATTAGGAGATATCGTCATAGGAAATGAAACGGAGGATATTATAACATTTGTAGCTCAATTATACCCTCTGTTAACCACTAGAGCCATGTGATTTACTTAAATTTGTCAAGATATAGTTTTAATTGACTTTATCCATAACTGCAAATCTAATGTCAGTTGGATATGATTTCTTATTTGAACTTTTCGTAAAAGCTCGGGTATAATATACAGGGTGTCCCAACCTCGGCGGATCGGTGGATTGTGACTTTATTACTGAAGATAGATCAACAGTGTAAATACAAAAGTTATATTGCTTTAAAAAAGGTACCTTTTTAAAATATTTTTGATCTCCTAATATAATTAGGGGACGCGCAGGGGACATCAAGTCCATTTTCTTAAATAGCACCACACCATTTTAAATTTTGTTCTTAAATCTACTTATTTATACCTTTCCAACGGTACCGGGTTTGTAATGTCTTAAATCAATATTTTTCAAGATATTAATTTTTTTAGATAATTTTTGGTCAAAATATAACTCTACTTCAAATCAATTTTCAGAGAATCGGTTAAAGGTGGTGATTTTAAATTGATCAGTGCTTCAAGGGGAAGCTTGCCCGATGCGAATCCAGTTTGTTTCACTTTTATTTTACTAAATGGGGACTCAAAAATATGGATTAAAAACGCTAAAATTGAAATAGCACTAACTCATTTTTTTCAAATGGAATGATATGATTTTCTTTTCATATTATAAATATAGATTAAAATGTTTATCTTTTTGTATAACATTCCCTATCCTTAAATCTAACCAATTGGGGGTTGAGGGTTCCTACATAATAATCGCACAAAATTTTTATCCACAAATACACAACAGTTTTCACCAGTTGATGTTATTAAAATGACAAATTAAATTGACAAATACATTTTGCATTAGAACAAAAATTTGTGCGGTGTTAATTCGACCATTGTTAAAACGATGACTTAAAAACATTGTTTATTTAAACTATAAAAAGAAGTACTTACTTTTTCTTATAAATTCTAAATAAGTGAAGAAAGTATCAACTAGGAGATATTCCATTACTTAAAAATTTCTTAAGGAAATTTTTTTTTCTAGGAAAATCATAATCAATTAGACTTAGGTATAGGGAATATTATACAAAAATATTACATTTTTAATCTCTTTTTATAATATGAAAAGAAATTAATATCATTCCATTTAAAAAAAATGAGTTGGTGCCATTTTAATTTTATCGTTTTTAATCCATATTTTTGAGCCCCCATTTAGTAACATAAAAATAAAACAGACTGGATTCGCATCGGGCAAGCTTCCCCTTGAAGCACTGATCAGTTTAAAATCCCCACCTTTAACCGATTCTCTGAGAATTAATTTTAAGTAGAGTAATGTTTTGGCCAAAAATTATCTAAAAAAATTAATATTTCGAAAAATATTGATTTTAGACATTACAAACCTGGTACCGTTGCAAAGGTACAAATAGGTAGATTTAAGAAAAAAATTTAAAATGGTGACGTGCTATTTAACAAAATGGACTTGATGTCCCCTGCGCGCCCCCTAATTATATTAGGAGATCAAAAATATTTTAAGAAGGTACCTTTTTTCATGCAATATAACTTTTGTATATACATATTTGGTCTATCTTCAGTAATAAAGCCACAATCCACCGATCCGCCGAGGTTGGGACACCCTGTATATGGTTCAACCCATCACACTAAATTTGATAATAAAATTGAAATAATTTATAACTTATAAGAGAATATACTGATATAAACATGTTCTATACCAAAATAAAGGAAAAAATACGAAGAATTTAACTTTACCTACCTAAGAAATTAGTCAATTCGGAAAGAATTCAGTTATTAATTTCTCATATGGGGAAATTGCATTGAAAATCCCTTTGTTTAGCATCAATAGCTACGTAACTACATGACGTCAAGCTTATAAGGTCAATTGCATGAAAACCGATGGTATTCAAAACCAACTAAAGATTGATTCACACTATACGTTCCGATTCCATTCGGTTCCGTTACATAAAATTATTGTTATATGTGTTAATACACACTTTCCGTTCTGTTCCGTATGCGTATTAATGCTATTATTTACATTTAATAACAATTTTATGTACAAGGTAGGGATGTGCGCATAGTGCGTACTTGTCAATCCTTGATACTGGTAGGTAATACTTGTCAATCTTAGACATGACGTTAATGAAGAAAATTCGGACAAACAATTGACAGATAAAGACAGATAATATGACTATTCTAGCTTTTACTGTTCATACTTCAAAAACAAGTGAGCATCTCTAATGGGCAACTCTTACAAGTAACAAGGAATGATATGTAACGAGGATTGACAAGTACGCACTATGCGCACACCCTAAAGCGGGTCGTACACGGTCAATAATAATAACATTACTTTATCAGAATTACATTAATAATGATCTTGTAAAAGTTGTAATGATGGGCAATATTGATGCGAATCCGGATTTTCTGTTGTCGCCACGTCATTACTGTAACAGTAATGTCATTTCTGGTAATATCAATATTATTGACCGTGTACGGCCTCCTTAAGATCCGGAAACGGAATATGTAGTGAGAATCGACCTTTACATGGAAACGGTACGGATTGAAAACCGGATCGTGTCAGTGAGTATAGGAAGTCATATAGAGGTCACCCAATGCATTTTTCGGGAGTCAAATATTGGGGCGAGATTTGGACTGAGATTTTCTCAATCTATCTATGACATAAGTGTCGCATGCAAGCGAGGGCTGGCCAAAACAATGGCCTCCTGCAGTTTGTAGACGAGGGGTAAGAGCGGGTGATAAGTTACGGATCGCCAAATTTCCCGTAAGGTGAAGTCTCTATGACAATTTCTATACTCACTGACCATATTCAGCTCGTTTTAAATTCACCATGAAAACGTAGCATATGTAGCTAGTAACCGTAGTAACGTTATGCTATTTTCCCCAAAACGGATCAATTCATGAACACCTTAAATTCATGTCAACTTAACCTCTAGAACGTGCGCTTGTGCTTCAACACTTGGTTTATAAGGTGAGGGTTCTGACAGAATAATGTTAATGTATCTTCATGTATTCTATAGCATTAGTATCTAGTTTGTAAACCATAGCCTTGATGATTAACGCCGCCTTCTTCTGATAAGTAGCTTCAATATTAGTAAGGTATCTTGACCCATAAAGACCATCCATATCAGAGTACCGTTAGAGAAGACCAGGGTGTAGAGTTTTTAGTACTTAGAAGAGCCTTTGAGAGAAGTTGTATCTATCAGAACAAACAACAAACATAATTGCCGTTGTAACGTACGTACGTACGTACGTACGTCCGTCCGTCCGTCGGTAATTTTCCCATTTTAAGGAGTGTGATTTCTATGGTGAATGTGCGTTGATGGTTGCGCCACTATGAAAAAGTCGCATTTTAAAGAACATCAATGAGTTTTGTAAGGGAGAATG
>JAWQRP010004855.1:0-11382 GCA_033557875.1 Quadriops clusia | reverse complement strand
TTTATAACGTTATCATATAAACGTTTCTAACACTTTTATAAAACCTATCTGATTTTCGATGCAAATATAGCTTTTTTAAAGTACTTATAAAACATATAGGTTTAAGAACTACCATTATAAAGTAGTTGTATAATATATTGGTCATATAGTTACTCCAATGTGTTACTTGGGAAGAGAAGGATTTTACAATCTTTGAATGCAAAATATGAAAATTTTCAATTAATTTTTTTGTGTTTCTAATGAATCGTATTATCATGGAAAGACAAAATATTTATAAGGAACGATCCCTTATTCCGTATTTACCAGTTTCACCCTCATCTTACATAAGTAAGTCCATGTTTTCGCGTTTAATCAGCAGCAGGTACATAGGTCAATCAAGAAAAAAAAGTAATGGAACGGTCATTAAGAGCAATTTACAAAACTCATTATTTAAACACTCGTACGAACAATCTATAAATAAACAATTTTCGTCGCATGTTGCAAGGGGCCGGCAAGGCCGCGGGGGCGGCGCAGTCGCGTGGCCAGGGCCTCAGGCAGGCGGCAGAGTTTGAATTCCAGTCAACATCGCGCCACCCCCGAGAAAGCTCTGTTCGGGGCCTCGCTGAGCTTTGCGCGTTCGCTCGCACCTCGTGGAAACTATGAAGTTGTAATTTCGCAACAGCAACTTCGGAATGCCCTACTAAGTTAGTTCTGTTCGGATATCTAGTCTTTTATTGGCGGTATCGCTGCGAATATGTGCAAGTTTGTGGAAAACAGTTTGAAACTTTGCTTGGTGATGGTACTTGTGGCAGCCCTGGAACAAGGTACGTCCGATAAGATCCTATCTGGCCGTTATCGGCTGGCATACTGTTAACTTGCTGCAAGAACCGACTAAACCATTTCTGAATTGTACACAATGTTACACGATGTTATGGCGGTTGTGATAGCAGATACCCTTGAGAGGACAGCGAAATACGTTCGTTTGCATGTATAATGTTGATGCACATTATAATGTGATGATACGCATATCAGCTGTAGATAAACTTTATTTGAAACATTTTACTTAATTTATTTTTATAAACTCGTTTAAACATATAAATACTATTATTATAAATACTATGTTTATATAAATACTATGTTTATATAAATACTATATACAATAATAAAAGACTCGTTTTTTTATAAAAAAATAACATACTTTCTCGCTTAGTTATATTCTTATATGAAGCTAGAAACGAGCTGAGTAATTTACGATTTGGGCGCGTCAAAATATTTTTAATAGGGCTCTCAATTTCGATAACATCTGACGTGCAACGACGCTGTAAACTAAAATTTACACTCCCAACCTGAAAATTTCGCACATTTAGCACGTTGTTGTTGTTGGTTAATGTCTTATCAGCATTAGGGGTTATGGGAAGTTACGATTTTTTTTGCTAACACAAAGTTGATCTCCCCACAATTAATTCTATCGCTTATATTATGTTGTAAAACGCAGCAAAAAGTTTTTATTTGCGGTTTTTATGTACATATTAACAATGTTTTTAACCCAGTTGAGCCCAGATGCCACTGCCATCCATCACACAAATGAATCGCTTGTTTTGATCCTGTCAGTCCTGTCGAAAAGCTGTTTTCCCCGAAATTACACGGAATTAATTGTTAAATACTTTGAGGATTACTCTTGGGGGTGGAAAGTTTGAGACCTTGTATACAACTCCCCCGGCACGTCTCCTTGACATTTTCTTATCAATATTATGCTTAATTACGTTCGGTTGTCTTTAAATTTTAATAATTCTTACAATTTTAATAATTCTTATAATTTTAATAATTCTTATAATTTTAATAATTCTTATAATTTTAATAATTCTTACAATTTTAATAATTCTTGCAACTTTAATAATTCTATTAAATTGTTTAAGGTTTTATTAAATATTAAATTTATTGAATTTATTAAAAATAAATGCCAGCACTTCCAGCGATTTTCTTTTTAAAGAAAAGAAAAACTACCCCGCGGGCTGTTACCTCGTGTGCACTTGACTCGAAAACCTCTAAATAAATAACAAATATTTTTTATGTGGGCAACAAAACCGCCCGCCTAAGAAATAGAAAAAAATGTTCGCAATGCCTTATTTTTACTGCTGATATAAAAGGGGAAGGTAATCCAACATAAAGCAACATATGCAAATGCGGGCCGGCATAAATCCTTTGCTGAAAATTTACGGCCTTATGTATATGAGCAGGGAGTTGAAAATAAATCTATTTCCGCACATGTCACATTAGTACATTTGTAACTGAACTACTGAACTACTTTTCTATACTACTATACTAACCAAGGACAAAATAATAAACAGAAGACCGAAACCGAAGGCAGGAAAATATGTCCATAAAAATCTCACAAATATCTGTGAATTCCCCCTCAAGAAAGAAAACAATTTTGAAGTCCTATTGTCATATCTACAAAGGAAAAGAAATATATAAATAAAAGAAAAATATAAATAAAACAAATATATAAATAAGTTTGGACGCTTTTCATAGAAACACACTGTACAATATCTTCTCGCTAAAAAACAAAAATAGAAAAATTTCCCATTTAACCTCCCGGCTCCTCGCAATGAAAAGAACACGTAAATAGGAAATTTTACAGATACCCGATGCTCAATATTTTTTGCCTTTCCTCGCAGTCGAACGCAAATAAAGGAGTTTCCAGGAACGTTATCGAATAGATTCATTCTTTGCGGAATAGATACATCCTTTCGTTTTATTGTTAAAGTTCAAAGCTCCCGGAGCCGAGCAGTTCGTTATAAAATGTACATTTAGATCGAACGTCTTCTTTATTCTTTCTTCGGAGTTAATTTACAGAATAAACAGCGCTTAGTTTTGCCCCAGACTGCTGTGGTTTTACGCAAATGGATTATATTGGAGTATTGCGGAAAGCGATTGGCAATTTAGTTCCTTAAACACTCTGTAATGCGTCATTTGAATAAGTAGACTAATCAGGATTCATACTGCTAAATATAAAATATTATAATAAAATATTATACCTAATAAAATATTATAATAAAAATATTATAATAAAATAGTATTAAAACGAAAAACAGGACGAGTTAAAACGACTTTAAACAAGACCGAATAGCCTTGCCTGAAAGTTCGCTAGATATATCGCGATTTAGGAAAGTTGCGACCGTCTTTTGAAGTTCGATTCTCGACGAAAGAAGCCCCTTCACCGGAATATATTATATAAATATATCATGAGCGAAATCAATAAGGAGTGGGTTACATTTTTATTTAAGTTCGTCCATATTTCAGGAAGTGACATTTTAATATCGAGCCATTTCCTTTCACGGTGCGTCTTAACATGAAATGTAAAGTGTCGAAAAATGTATGCTTTTGGGAGCTCCGATTCAGCTAGGCGCCTTGCGAACTCTTTCTTGAGTTTAAAAATAATATTCATCTTTCAAGTCTAGTACTGCCAATTCTCATATCGGCAACCGCATAACAATATAATGTCGAAGTTTTAATATTATTGTGTAATATTGTTAATTATAACTACTGGAAATGAAATGAAATGATAATAATCTAAAGTTTTTGATTTCGCTGTGTTGTTGATAAATAAAATATTAAAGAAGTCATTTTTATGCAAGAAAATCACATATTACATTTTTAATTATAAAAGGACACTAATCAGAAAAGCAGGTGCAATAACGAATTTAGTTATGGAAGATTTAGAGAATGAAATATTGAATAATATAAATGATAGAAGGATATACAAAAGATATGTAATTTTAAAAACACAAATTGAAAACTACATAATGGACCAAAAACAATATCTTGAAAATAAACAACAAACACAATCTAATAAAAAAGAAAACACAACACGAAAATCTATTAAAAAGAAAATTAAGGAAAATAAAGCAATAGTAACATGCGCAGATAAAGGAGCAGGAATAGTAATCATGGATAAGAAGGATTATATAAATAAAACAATAAAATTCGCAAAAGACAATAATTCTAAAATATTAAAAAAAAGACCCCATCAATATTTTTGTAACGAAACTAAGAAAAAAACTTATAGCACACTAAGAGACATTAACAAACATACTAAACATCCCACCATACAAAAAGTTAATACCAATATCTTATAAAACACCACAACTCACTGCTCAACTCAAGTTACATAAATCTGGCTATCCTATAAGACCTATAGTCTCATTCACTCCATCACCAGTATACAATCTAACAAAAATTTTAGCAGAGTTCATCCCCGAACTGATAGACTATAAATCCACACATTCAATTAAAAATTCTATAGATCTAACAAAAAACCTATCAAATATTATAATCAACTCTAAATATACAATGACATCATTCGACGTCATTAATTTATACTCAAACGTTCCCCTAAAAGAAACTAGCAATTCTAAAAAAACAATTAACAGATACCAATTTGGAAGAATCGTATATTAATGCATTATTAGATTTAATCAACATATCTCTCGAACAGAATTTCTTCTCATTTAACTCATCAATTTATGCCCAGGAAGATGGTTTGCCAATGAGCAATTCCCTTTCACCCTTTCTCGCCAATCTATTTATGGACTCACTAGATGCAAAGATCACAAGCAGGAAGTCGACATACCATCATAACATCATTTGCTGGTATCGATATGTAGATGATGTGTTTTGTCTGTGGAAAGGAGAAAACGAAATATTACATCAATTTTTAAATCATATCAATAGCTTGATTACACAAACAAGAGTGTAATATACAAAATTTACAGAAAACCAACTTTCTCAGATATAGCAAATTCATTTCATCACATTACACATAAGTTAGCTGCATTCAATAATTATCTACACAGATTAAACAACATCGCATTAACAGATAATAACTACAATAGTGAATTAAACACTATTCAAACAATAGCCAATAATAACGGATACACACACAACTTAATACAAAATATGCTACACAAATTTAACTCAAATACTTCACAATCAAAGCTCACAAAAATCAATAATGACTATATCAACTTACAAGTCAATCACATACAATAACACCAAATTAAACATACTTAAAAACATCTTTAAAAAACACAAATTCAATCTTACATTTAAAAATAAATACTCCCTAGGTTCCAAACTAGTCAACAATAAGCAAAAAACAGACCCCCTGGACAAATCCGGAATATACAAAGTAGTATGCTCACAATGCAATGCCTATTGCTATGGAGAAACGGGTAGAACCATTCGGATTAGAGCCAAAGAACATATTCACAATAACATAACATCAGAAGTAGGTAGACACACATTATTAACAGGACACAAAATCACACTAAACGATTTTAACCTAGTAGAAGAAGAAACTAATATAAGAAAAAGAAAATTAAAAGAATATAACTATATTTATAATGAACGTATTAACAACACTGCTGAAATGCCTTAACCGCCAAACAGAAATCAATTTATAGACCATTAATTAGACTAATAGATTGAATAAATAGAAATAAAGAATATAATCATAATAATAAAACTATATCAGGAATTGAATTAAAATTTAAATACGATAATAATCCTATTTAAATGCAAAAAGAAAAATGTTTACAACCACTGATTCACACGACGCAATAGATAGTACGCAACAAATATAACCTTACTTCCATGTCTAGTTGTCAATTTATTGCGCCAAGTAAAATTCATGAAAGAAACAAGAAGACAAAGTCATCGGTCGAAAAATACATGAATGCTACAAAAATCAAAACAAAAATCCGGTTTTCATCCTTAATAACAGTAGTAGAAAATTGTAAATATAAAACGATAGGTAATAATTTCTATGTAACTGCTTTAGGAGTAAAAATGTAAATAGGAATAAGTTGAATTGCAAAATTGTCTGTTTTTTTTGTAATTTGTAAACTTTGTATTACTCGATTTTCTATAACTGAAAAAGAGAAAAAGAATGTAAATTATCACGACACTTCTCATAATTAATGTTTCATTCCAGCGCCTGAAGAAGGCTGAAGCAGTCAGCCGAAACGCGTCGCTAAATATAACAATATACACAAGGAACCAAGAATTTTTATTTATTAAAGTAAACTTAAATATCTTGTTAAAAATTCGGTAAACGAAAATATCGACATTTGAAAATTTAATGCGTCGAGGTGAAACAAATAATTAATATTTCATTCGCTATTTTTCAATGAAGATATTTATCTATGGTGGTTCAAAATTTGTCTCGATTTTCTGTCTCCACGGCCTTACAACTAAAAAGTTACCCGCCTATATTTTAGTAGCATAGTGTTTTGTTTTTGTTTGGAAGTTTAATGGGGTCGGTACAGAATCAAATATTTCTATTAGATTTATGGCTCGGCCAATACAGGTTAGGTCACCTCACGTTCAGCAGTTTTCAGATAAATCGAGTCGCCCATCCTTTATCATGTTGTGAAAGGATCAGAGTTAGATCTGAGTTTGTAGGAAATGTCGGTGCAGTCTAGAACTCTAATAGCTTGCTTGATTAAGTTACGTTTAGCTGACAGCAACCGAATTGTGGAAAATAAAACCGAATATTTTCTTGTTTTATCGTTGCGCTGCAAATCAACCGGAACGATGAGCTCAACTCTGCTCATTCTAATATGGAATTTGGAAAACGAAATCCCTCATTTCCTCGTGGGATAGATATTTATTCGCAATAATAAAACATGGTTCGCTGGTTTGTAAAAACAAACTCGTAGGTGAAATATATTTATCGACACTGGGCGGAAAACAACAAGCATTCTTTGTATCCACCAGGACTGGAAGCTTAAACTAGGTGCTATCGATCTCTTCGTCTGTGTACGTACGTATATTACTTTCGGGCTCGCCTTTATTTGATTCTGGCTTATAAAAATACCAATGTAAGTCGAAAATAAATAAAACATACACAAGAAAAAATGTTCTTGGAGAATGAAATTTTGAAAATAGTACTACGTAACTTTTATGTGGTGTGAGTATGCGATGTTGTTTTGTTGTGTTTTCATCACAATTTTCTCTGTTATTCGTTTTAGATTATTTTTTTAAATTAATATTTTATTACATAGGGCCGTACAAAAATTTTACCCCTATGGTAACGCACGGTATTCTTGCGCATCAGCTATACGGAAAACGCGCTTTCGTAGAAAAGACGCATTGGACAATCCTATGATATATAATCTTGTTCGTATGATAAGGATATGAAATGGAACGGAAAAAAGGGGAACGTATGGGATTTATTGGAATTTCGAACCGATATAGTTGATGTGAGGTGTAGCAAGGATAAAAACGGAACCTAAACCCTGCGAGGCTTCTTGACATTAAATGACATTGTAATATATCTAAGGAATATAAAACTCCCCAGGCATTTTCAATGCTTGCCAAACATCGCTTTATTTGGAAAAGATCTGATGTTGACATAGTTTCTTAGAATTCTGTATTTATGCAAATCTACGTATGAATTTTGTATCACGTATTTTTAAGCAATGCTTTCGAAGGTAAACGTGCGTATTTAAATAGGTCGAATTCAGAGTTTAAACGACCTCGGGTTAACTCCTATGCGATCGGATTTTCTAAAGGAACGACCTTGAAGAGTAGAACAAGTGACAATTTCAGGATGGATATTTCTTTCAGGCTTTCAGGAGGTTTTTCAGCCACCGTGTCCCATGAGTGTCTTCGGTATTTATAGTAGGTGTGACCCTCTGGTAATAAATTACACGGGTAACACGAATGGCTTACAGGAAGGATAATCGGGCGGCCGGCCAGGATTGCAGAGCAGACGTTCGCAGTGTTATTTACCCCGGCTGGGAGGCTTTAATAGCGAAAAATGCAATTAGCGCATTTTAGAGTATAAAAGCGGAGACGAGGGATTCGGGTTTTGTTAGCCAAACTCTTCAACTTTTTACCGCACGGGGGTCATTTTATCCGGCTGGATGAAGCGTTCGGATCGCGATTCGATTAACTGCAAAGAAAAGATGCTAACAAGATCACGAATTCGAATGCACACAAAAGTAAAATTTTATTTACTCTATTTGTGAGAGTTTAAAGAAGTTTTTATTGGCAGTCCTTGATGTCGATTTTGGTGTCACTGATGGATAAATAACCAAAAAAGAACGTCGGCTAGAAGAAAGTCTGTTATTCCACTAGGAAATGTATTTTTGGTGTATTTACGCGAAAAATTGATTCTATAATCATGTTATCTACTATTTATGTAGGTGTATATTTAGTAAATACAAAGTTTACTATTAGGTGTAGTATAAGAACTCATAAATAAATGGTTTCGTTTCCAGGGGATGGATTCTTTATTTGCTTACTTCGTTTAGCGAAAACACATGAGTGAACCATGAAATCCAATAAATAGCAATAAGTGAAGAGGATTCTCCTTTTTTTGTATTTTCTTACCGAGCGATTTCAAACTTACCGCTCAGCAGTTATATCGAGAGGGAGCGCACACAGTGGAGGCTGCCAGCAGGGTTTTCCAATAAAATACGCAAAGATTTATCACAATGTGGAGCGAACGGTTTACATATGGCCGCACTCTAATAGGAAGACGCAGATAAATATCTGAGCCGCTCTTTCGATTTACCCTATTGCACGTATGCTGTTAACTGTGTCTAATTTATTTTATCTATTAAATATTTATCTTCACGCTTGTTTAGAAGGCAGTAAACCACGTAACGGTTAGACATTTTTTAAAGTCTCGCGTGCGATGCGAAAAAGTAGAGCCATTAATTTCAGGTGCTATTTCGAAGGTAAAATTAAATAAATATTGCAGATAGAGGAAAGGGGAAACCACCCGTTCCACACTGCTATATGAACTTTTGTACACGGTCATCAATCATTGTAAACCTCACAATGTAACTATTGCAACAGATAGTACCTACCTAAATATGGTTCCCAAATTTGTGTTATCCATCATCGTGTACCATTAATATATCCGTATATTGGAGCATTGGGTCACACCTTTCAACCCAAGTCCATCACATTTGCCTGGCATAATAATTCTGTAGCTTGAACATCATATAATAAACGGCTAGTATGGCAAACGTAGTCGGAGTTTGCACAGTACCGGGCAGCTTAGATTAATATCAGTAATACTAGTTGCAAAGCACGTACGCTTTAGGCGCGCAAAAAGCCCTGCTGACCCGTAATCAACTAAGTATAAATCAAATATTAATTGCTTCGTGAAAGCAGAAAGGGTTGGGATTCCGGAAAAAGGTACGTATTAATAACATTGTACCCTGTGTAGCAAAATAATTGGACGGTGGGAACGACTAATTAATGCATTATCCTTTGGAGATTATCGCTAATTATAAAGGTATTATGTGGAGATTATCTTTACCTGTGCAGTTTGTTTACAGAAAATGTAGCGAATCTGGCGGTGCGACACGATATAAGATGTTTGTCAAAGAACATAATTTCCTGATAAGCGTTTCTATACAAGATATTCTGTAATTAAATGATTTTCTATTTAAAAGGAATTTTGTTTAAAAAGAATTATGTTTAAAAAGAATTTCTGTAAAAAGAATTTTGTGTTTAAAAAATTATATGTTTAAAAAAAATCTTTTTAAAAAAATCTATGTTTAAAAAAATTTAAAAAGGATTTTATATTTAAAACGAATTTAGGAGTTAGACTGGATTTTGTTTCTATAAAGTCTTTTGTATTTAAAAGGGGTTTTGTTTAAAACGAATTTCTAGACAGCACAATGCAAATTTCGTTACTTACTCTACCATCAGGGCGGAATTGTTCCAACCGAAGCAGAGCAGAGGATAATTACAAGCGATACTTTAAATGAAAAGAGATGCTAAAACTCCTGAAGGTAACAATGATGAGAAAGCGTTTATTATTAATGTAATAGAGGCGTACACAAAGCAACTCTATTCCGCTAGTTAAGAGGTTGAAAACATATTTCTGAATGCGTGCTTGTGTGCTGACTAATGAAGGGTAACTACTTCCAAATGCTCTCTATGCAAATACTTATAACGTACTCTGCACATCCTGCAGGACTTTAAGCGGGAAAGGACTTCTCTGCTGGCAGGAGATAAGACATCCTAAAACAGTGTAATAATGACAATTACTAACAACCTCTGGCAACTGCTGTCAGTTTAACCCTTCTCCCGCTTGACGCAGGGCTTCGCCCCTGTTCACCCTTTCGGCAAAGTGGCGCTCAGTTTAGAATTCATAAATTTTATTTTGTTCCGGATTCGTCTATTTAGATAAAAAGTTTATTTCGGCTGCTGGAACACTAACTCTGTTATAGCACGGAAGCCCCCTTCCTGAGGGGCCCAGTCTCCTTTATATCCGATTATACTTCGGCCTGTTTACCCAAGTTCGGCGGCCGCTAATTTCGACGCAAATTTCGTACACAACGAGGAATTATAAATGCGTGTGTTAACGCGGTTTTCGTGTCACATTTTTCGACCAATTTGCATAGCACTCAAAGTATTAATGTATAATAGTGGTGGCAGGGTTCCGTGGATCGTTTTAATAGCCCCTGGCGCTCCGCTTGTAAGTAAGCCGAGGCACGATACACGTAATCATTATAATACGTATTTAAGTGGGTTTAGGCAGGTAAAAGTTTCATAAATAATTGCGCTATAACCACCTATAACTAAATTTGCCCTTTTCTAAAAACTTATACCTATTCAGTAAGAAAAGAAATCTAGCCACACAGCAAAATGTTCAATTCGTTCCCGGATTCGTACTAAATCAATACAATCCCGCACTTTTATCTTTGAGTATTCCTCGAGAGATACAATAATCCCGCAAGCTGAAATACCCTGCAATAGAACAAAATTGTTTTACTTTAGATGCTGTGTAATTGCTGTTAATATACCATTTTTGTTATATTAACATTATAAATAGTATTATTTTGCTTTATAGGCAGTTTTATTTTTGAATCCATGCAGATGTCCTCGTATTTTTTCAATAATTGTAGTAAATTGAAACTAAATCGTAATTTGACGCGAGAAGTTGTAATATTGCTTATTTATTAAAGAAACTGGTGATAAGCACCTAACTATTAATTACATCGTGTTTCTCAATTAAAACGTCACAATTTGAGGTTGTTTACATTTTAAGTTACAATAGAGTGGAGTGATAATTTATCTATATTTAGTCATATTTTTCTATTTAATAATTAATTGAATGGCTTTCATTAATAACACGATTATTTTCTTGATTTGAACCCATTTAGTTGTTTTATTAATATAACGATATAAGTATATCGTACTTCAACTATTTATTTTTTAATGCACAACCGGTTTCGGGTTATATACCCATCTTCAGGTGCTAACTACAAAAACATGAGTTATTAAATACATGTAGAAATAAAATATTACTTATTGCTACTTACAATATTAATTATATATGTGTTTTTGTGGTTAGCACCTGAAGATGGGTAT
>JAWQRP010004854.1:0-11384 GCA_033557875.1 Quadriops clusia | reverse complement strand
ACCTTTCAAATCTTTGGAACCTTTCATATCTTTGGAACTTTTCAAATCATGGGAACTTTTCGAACCTTTGGATCTCTTTAAATCTTGGGAACTTTTCAAATCTTGGGAACTTTTCAAATCTTGGGAATTTTTCAAATCTTGGGAATTTTTCAAATCTTGGGAACTTTTCAAATCTTGGGAACTTTTCAAATCTTGGGAACTTCTCAAATCTTGGGAACTCTTCAAATCTTGGGAACTTTTCAAATCTTGGGAACTTTTCAAATCTTGTGAACTCTTCACATCTTTGAAACTATTCGAATCTTGGGAACTCTTCAAATCTTTGAAACTTTTCGAATCTTTGGAACCCCTCAAATCATTGGAACTCTTCAAATCTTTGGAAACTTTCAAGTCTATAAAACCTTTCAAATCAGTGGAACTTGAAGAATCTTTGAAACTTTTCGAATCTCTAGAACTTCTTAAATCTTTAGAAACCTTCAAATCTTCTGTGCTCACGTTGCTCTCAAGATTTTCTTGCGATTGCTTAATCACCCTTTGATGTTGAGCTTTCACGCTAGTTTCAGTTCTGCTGTTGCTTTGGTTTCCGAGATTATTTTGACTTCTTCGATTATTTTGTCCTCGAATTCTAAGTCGAGTATTTGAACTATGACGATTTGTGCTATCATGATTTTGGCTATTTTGGTTACCATTGCTTTGACTACCATTATTTTGATTACTATTAATCTGGTTACTATTAATCTGATTGCTATTAATCTGATTACTATTAATCTGAGTACTGTTATTCGGATTACCAATACTTTGATTATCAAAACTTCTGTTATGATTTCGTGCGCTAATGGGACTATTCGAAGTGCTTCGACTTTTGTTAGTAACCTGACTTGGTGCACTATAACTACAGCTATGACTTTCCGAACAACTTTGACTCCTCTTCTCCCTATACATTTTTCTCGGTGGGTAATGTTTACGTCTCATTTCGCTTTCTTCTTTAGCCTTAATCTTCGAATCGACTCGATCAATAAGTGTTTGCCGGATCTCTCCAGCCATCAAATTAGCCTCATCTCCTCTTTGCTCGCTTCTTGCACTCTGAGGCCGACCAAAATTTCTTCCCTGATTCCAACAAGCCTGAACTCCTACGTTTTGTTTTCTTCGTTTCGAATGACGCGAACTGGATAAATTCAAACCTTTGAGCGAACTTTTCAACCCTACCGGAGTGTACCAAGGATCGTTGGTAATTCTCGAAATGTTCGTGTTTTCCGTGGTTACCTGAAGCTCGCAATAATCATCTTTATCTTGGGAATTCAACTGTAGGTGAGTTTTCGATCGATGTAACTCCAAACCGGTGTTTGGACTGGTTTGTTCTTCTTTCGAATCGTCCAAGTTATAGTTTTCGATTATGAAGCATTTCTCCTCGGTTTCTTGATCTAGGAGACGTTTCTCCTGCTCTCGCATTTGATTCCCTTTGGCAAGTTTTTGGAGATGCTTCGAAGATTCTGTTTCGACTTTCTTAGAATTTTCCGCATCACCTTTCTTCCAGCTTTCGGCATCGACTTTCTTGTTGCCAAAGGTTTCTGAATCGGTCTTTCTAAGCTTTTCTGGGTCTGTTTGGCTGATGGGATCTGATCGATTATTCTTCGGGTCGAGTCTGAGAGTTTTGGGATCAAGAGGATTCTTCCCGAATTCCGACAATTTTTTCTCTAGCAGATATTTCTCCGTAACCGTCATCACGAATTTCTCGCACTTAGGAATCTTTCGGTTACTCTTCGATGGCTTTAGTCTCTCTCCTGAGGAAGTCACAAACGATACTTTTTCTTTCATCAGGGCGGCAGTTTTTTGCAGATCCGTTCGACTTGGAAGCTTTTGCGAGTCGAAATCGAGTTTCTGGAATTCCAATTCGCTTGATCTCGATTCGGTTGATCTCAATTCGTTTAATCTCAATTCGTTTGATCTTGATTCGGTTGATCTCAATTCGTTTGATCTTAATTCGTTTAATCTCAATTCGTTTGATCTCGATTCATTTAATCTCAATTCGTTTGATCTCGATTCGTTTAATCTCAATTCGTTTAATCTCAATTCGTTTAATCTCAATTCGTTTGATCTCGATTCGTTTAATCTCAATTCATTTGATCTCGATTCGTCATTTTGTATCTCATAGTACAGATCCAAGTCAAACTTTCTATCTGTTTTAGACTCTTTCTTTTCCGGTTCTAAATCGTACTGAAGAGGTGCGACTGCAGCGTTGTGAATAAAAGACGGATATTTCTCCCTAAATTGTTGATCATCTATGGAAAAGTTCATGACGGTGACGTTTTGCCCAATGATTAAATTACCGGGATTATTCAGCATGTCATTTGTGGGTTTTGGCGCTAAATGCCTAGAATTATTTCTGGAATTAATTGCACCTCTTGAAATGTTGGCCTTTGAAACATTTGTTGCTTTGGAATCGTTCCTAGTTGATGCTTTCGCATTGTTGTCAATTTTGTGACTTCTCGGATTGTTTGACGGTTTGAAATCCCCAATTTTTGAACTATTATTCCTGCTATTAGTTGTATTATTGCTATTAACAATATTGCTGCTTACGCTATTATTATTATTATTAATAGCATTGTTGTTAATATTCAAGTTATTAATATTGTTATTCTTATTACTGTTATGAATATTATTATCCTTAATATTATTATTGTTAATATTATTATTGTTAATGTTATTATTGTTAATATTATTATTGTTAATGTTATTATTGTTAATGTTATTATTGTTAATGTTATTATTGTTAATATTATTATTATTAATAATATTACTATTATTGTTTGACGAATCGAATTTCGAATTGTTATGACAATATTTCGAATTGTTCATTGTAGCGCTTGCAAAATTGCTTGCATTTCCAGATAATGAATTATTACTTCCAGAAGAACTCTTGAGTCTCAGATCAAGTAAACCAGGGTTTTTCGATTTCTCAGCAGTAAGATTATTGTTAGAATTTTCGTTTAATTCAGATTTCGATTTTTTCTCCGCCTGCAAAGGCTTGGGCGACATTTTGTCCCCTCGCCCCCAAGCGGTTAAATCGTAGCTGGCCATGGATTTGTAATTTTTGGGGAATTCAAGTAAATCAGGGTTGCCAATTCTTGGGTTCTTTGAGGGGTCAGGGTTCAGGATGGATGGGTCTAGATATTAGGGAAACGAAGGTAATCTGTATTAGGAAGACACTTGATTGGTATATACTTAATAACTAAAACATAAATATTTAATGAACAAAAATTAAATTTAAATATACTGTCGTCCAAATTTAAAGAAACACCTACGAGCGAATAAATGTTTCGGTGATTTTCAAAACTGTGTAACTCAGAAAAAAAATAATCATGCGGAATTGTTATGCACATCATTTTTAAGGAAAAACTCTCTACATTTTGATGCTATAAGTAAAAAGTTTCTATTTGTAACCCTTTCACTGCTGTAAGCCCTTATGTAATTTAGTATTTTGAAATTCACCTTACACGATTAGTGATTGTACCAGTATTTAATTCTGTTGTGATTTTTATCGTCTTTGTACTTTACAAAAAAAATGTTTCTTGCAAAAATATGAACGATGAACAAGAGAGGAGGTCGTCTTTGCACCGGGAGGATAATTTAATGAATCTATTTAGTCATGGAGATCTGTCAACGAAAAACTGAAATTTTAAAGTCCATTCCAACAACACGACTTGTACCGTTCAATGTAAGGTACAGCACCAATGAGACATATATGTCATTAGAAATTTCAGTAATTCTTGGACTTTTTAATAAATTTAATTTTTATGGTTTCTTGCGAATTAGTCCGGTGATTAAGTTTTTCTTTGTTTTAAAACATTTTATTTATTTCTCATTTCCCAACGTGTTTCGCAACTTTGGTCGCTTCATCAGGGATATTTTGATCGATTTTTTAATTATTTTACACCATAATAATTTTGATAAAATTGAAGAGTCTAGAACAATTATAAAAGGATCAGAAATATATATACATCAATCACATAGCATATTTCTGATCCTTTTATAATTGTTCTAGATTCTTCAATTTAATCAAAATTATTATGGTGTAAAATAATTCAAAAATCAATCAAAATTTCCCTGATTAAGCGACAAGTCGCGAAACACGTTGGGATATGAGAAATAAATAAAATGTTTTAAAACAAAGAAAAACTTAATTAATTACCGGACTAATTCCCAAGAAACCATAAAAATTAAATTAGAAATTTCGATAGAGATGTATATTTTATTGATTTTACTGATTTTACTAATGGACTGACCCTGCATCGAACACTAAATCGTTCATCAACTATCAAATTGTGCTGATGGAAAAAACTTTTAATTACCAATTATCTCGGGCTTACTGAGTAGTTAACAACACATTTGACACACTTGTGACTAGTAAATTTCAGAAAAGAATAAATTTATTACCTGAAATAGCCCCAGTTATTCTTTTGGCTTGCTGTTATGTATACAATCACTTAATGAAAAAAAAACATGCAAAAATAATTACTACAACATATTAGATGTGGAAAACAAGCAAACAGAAGTAGTAGAAATTGAGACGGAGAGATCTTATCATACATTATGTCTAAGGATTCCATCATAACCGAAAAAAAATGCTAAGCAAGTTAGGCATCGAATCGTGCTTCAATAAACTTTTTTAGCAAGAATCTTTACATTAATTCCTCTACATTAACTTCATTAGGAGTGGTAGAATCTATCGGTGAAGACGTTGTTGACTTCATGATCACAGTATAAATATTGAATCATTCAGTGTATTGCATTTATATCACTACTTCTTCCATCAGCAGGTACTTTTGTTCCTCTCAATATACTTTCAGGATATTGAAAGTATGTATTATCAATATACTTTCGCTCCATTATTATTTACCCTTACATGTTCAGTAATACCACATATAAGTAATACCACATGTAATATTGACAGTTAGGTAAGGAACGGTTAAGTCGTTCTCGTTTTTAAAAATTAAAATTTTTTTTTATTCTAATAAAATAAACAATTTAAATAGCAATGCATTTTCTGTAATTATTTCCATTTTTTTCTCAACATCAAAGACCAAGCAAATTGATAGAAAGCTATGAGGCAATGTACAAATTCAGTGGAGCCAGTAGGATTTCTGAAATGAATATTTGGTTGGCGATTTTTATTAAATTGGCTGCTTGAGGAGGACAAGCATTTCGAGGAGCATTTAGTCATGCAACCGGAGTAGCTTCATAGCTCAGTTTGACAGATGTCCAACTTTTAAAACTTAAGCATATGAGGAATACATTTTTTGATCAATCTGAAATTTTACGCACGATTTAATGATAGTTTTAGCTTCTAAAAAGCGTAAACATCGTAATGATATCGTTAATGCCCTTGATGTAACGGCAGTTTTTATACGAGTCTGCAAATTCGTAAATTACAGCATCATTTTTAAACAAAATTCACCTAGTAAAAAAGTCAATTTATGAAAAGTTAAACACAAAGGCATTAGAAATGATATTATAAAGTTCCTTATGCCATAGACTAAATGCATATTGCCTTTTGCTATCGGAAGTTATGACCGTTAAAAGTCAAGTGTGCCATTTTGTGTTTAATGGTCAATAGCTTCATTGAAAATTGTCGCAAAAAAATTAATCAAAGTGGAATTGATAGAAAAACGTTCATACTACAAAATGCATTTGTGAAAATTAATCGAAAAAAATTATTTGAGCCAGTGGACTTGTTTAAATTTTGAGAAATATTCACAAATAATTTTGTGGCAGCTTTTCCTTAAAAATAATGTGCATAACATTCATGTGCATAACATTCATGTGCATACCATTAATGTGCATAACATTTTTGAGTGATCATTTTTCTCAGAGTTATACAGTTTTGAAAAAGACCGAAATGTCTGCTAGCTCTTAGGTGATCCCTTAATTTTGAACTTCAGTTTAGTTAAAGGAAATTGTGACATACCTTTAGCGGTGTAGCTAAGATCGAACGACGCACTTTTCGGGTAGCTGGACAAAATGATAGCTAAGCACTGAGCGACGTTTATGTTCGGGGCGCAACATAAAGCAGGGGTTAGGCCGTTTGCGTCTTCGGCTATCACAGACGATCCCTTCATTATCAACTGTCGGGTAACTTCTACTAAGCCGTTTCTTGCGGATAAATGCAAAGCACTGAAACAATAGAAAAGGCAAAATGGCATATAAAAAATTCAATCGCTTAAATTCATATAAAGAGAAATAAACGAAAGAAATGTTCATAAATGCAAATGAATTGAAACAATAATAAATTTCAAGGCTATTAATAATAAATTCTAACAAAAAATAGTTATTTAGAAAAAAAATAGTTATTTAGAAGAAAAATAGTTATTTAGAAGAAAAATAGTTATTTAGAAGAAAAGTTATGTATGACTACTAACGTTTTCCTATCGTTATTCACCATGTTGATGACGTCGTCTTCGCTTATGTATTCTAAGAGGAGTAAGGCAGTGTGACTGTGTTTCTTAAGGCAAGCGAGGTGCAGCGCGGTGTTGCCGTTATTGTCGTAAAGCGTAAGGTCAGCCTTATAGAGTATGAGGAGCTCGATGACGGAAATTTCGCCGTTCTGCGCCGCCGAGATCAACGGCGTTCTGCCATCCTCGTCCTGGCAGTTGATGTCAGCGCCTTGATCGAGCAGAAAGCGGCCACACTCGGTGTGACCGTGCAAAGCTGCAATATGGAGGGGCGTGCGCCGGCGGCTGTCTTTCAACTTGACGATCTCTGAGCCGAAGTAGGTGCATAGGAGCTCGATGCACTTCCGTGAGCCTGAAACACTGTTGGAACAATTAAAATTAAGTCTGATGTATAACTTGAGCGGTCTAACTTAGCCTACCGATTTTTAAGGGCATCTGATCCAAGCTAACCTATCTATTTTTAAGGGCGTATGACCTAAGCTAACCTATCGATTTTTAAGGGTATCTGACCTAAGCTAATTTATCGATTTTTAGACAGTATCTGACCAAAGCTAACCTATTGATTGTTAAAATCAACTAACCTAAGCAAACATATTCATTAAGTTAAATTAGATGCTGATAGGTTAGAAGGTATACAAAATCAATGAGTTAAGTTAGGTTAGGTAATGGTAGGATAGGTTAGAAGGCGTAGAAAATCAAAGATTTAATCTAGGTTAGACCACCTTCAAATCAACAAATTGCGATAGGTTAGATAGCGTACAAAACCAATAGGTTAGATTAGGTTAGATAATGTACAAATCAATGAATTAGGATAGGTTAGATGCCTTACAAAATCAACGAGTTTAGGTTAGATGGCTACCAAAATAAATAGGTAACCATAGGTTAGACATCATAGCAAACAAACAAGTTACAAAATGAAATGACATTACAAAAAGAAAAACTTACGTAGCGCAGTGAATTGCCGAGAAGGCATTCCCCTCCAACTTCTTGAAGATGTTCCGCTTTAGCAAAAATTCAACGCAGCTCGGGTTCCCGTTGTAGCAAGCCCAATGCAAAGCGGTGCAACTCTGCCGATCGAACATCAAAACCTCGGCCGGCTTCATGTGATGCACGATTATTTGCAAACAATTAAAATGTCCGCAAGCTGCGGCGACGTGCAAGACTGTCTTCCCGTGGACGTCGGTCCGGGCGATATCCGCCCCGTGTCCTATCAGCAGTTGGAGGATCGTGCTTTGGTTGCTTACGACCGCCCGAAACAAGGAAGTGTGAAAATCGTTGTCGCAGATGTTCGGATCGGAACTCGATTTTAGGAGGGTCGAGGCGCAATCCATGTGTCCGCTCGTGACGGACAACATTAGAGGTGTCCTCTGCAACTTGTCCGGCATGTCGATGACAGTCTTATCCTCGGTGTTGTCGACCAAAAGCGCCAAGCTGTGCGTGTGCCCGTTCTTGGCGCTGTAGTGAACGGGGCTCATTTGATACAAGGCATCGTACGTCGCAACTTTCGCCCCGAATCTCAGCAACATTTGTACGCAATGAGTGTGGCCTTCCCGGGCGGCTAAAAGGAGAGGCGTCGATCCATTTTGCGACTTAATATTCACATCGTGGAAGAACGGCAAAATCAAGCGCAAAATGTCCTTATTTCCGCTCTTCGCCGCCAAATGCAAAGGTGTGGTCAGGGGCATATCCGGACCGTACAGCACATAATTTTTACCGACCGCCATCAAAAGATGCCCCAAAGCCGTGAAATTCCCCCCGACGACCGCATAGTGAATCGGGGTGTACCCATGCTTGTCTTTCGCTTGCGGGTCGGCTTTGTGCTGGATCAAGTATTCCGTGCATCTCCCATCTTGATCGTAAGCCGCCGAGAGGTGCAAAGCAGTGCAACCCTCCCCGTCGGCGAGATTCACATTGGCCCCGATGCCGACTAACGTGAAAATGCAGTTGAATTGCCCTTGGGACGCTGCGTAGTGCAAGGGGGCTCTCCCGATGTTGTCGATCAGCTGGAAGAGGGCCCCACTGCTCACCAGGAGGTCTATACAGTCGACGGAACCTTTGTAAGCTGCGTAGTGCACGGGGGTGCGCCCCGAGTCGTCCAAAGCATTGAGATCCGCTCCTGCTTGGATTAACTTTCTGCAGCACTCGACGAAGCCGGAGAGACAGGACATGTGTAGGGGGGATCGGCCCTCAAACCTGGATGTATATATTGTTTTAGTAATTTTTTTTTATTTTCTATTTTCGGAAAATTTTTTTTGTAATCTTATATGTCTTTATTAAAAATTATTTTAAGTTTACTAAGGTTTTGTTCCATTGTTTTAATCTCTTTCGAGTATAGATATAAAACCATAAACTTGAGATTTCCCCTTTGGATGAAATTTCTTGGTTGAAATTTTATGGATGTTAGAATTTTTTTTCTTAATAGACCCAGGAAAGTAAACTTAAAATAAATGTACTTTATTGAAAAAAGTTTATAAATATCAAGGAAAAATATAATAAAAAAATAATATCACAAAAGTCTATTTACAAACTCACCCTCTTTTGTTGGCATCTGCTCCATAAGATAAAAGTGTATTAGATAATAATTCGTGTCCGAATTGGGCTGCAATGTGAAGGGCAGTACAACCATTCTTATCAATAGCATCGACAATTGCTCCTAGAAAACAAAAACAGATTCAAAGTATGAACAAAATTAATGATATATAATAATAATAATAATAATAATAAAAATAATAAATGAACAACATATTTAAGTATAAAATTTAGCTATTTACCTTTATCTATAAGAGTCTGGCTTCTGGTAAACCGCCCATGGATGGCAGTCATATGCAAGGGTGTCCTCCCGTCGATGCTCTGCTTATTAATGTCAACCTTATGTTCGAGCAAAAAATTCAAGCAATCAACCCCATGCGTACAAGCAGCAGCAATATGCATCGGCGTCATGCCCCGATAATTAACGGCCTCCATGTCAGTATTATAAGCGATCAACTCCTGGCAAATCGGCAAGTGGCCATTCAGGCAAGCCGTGTGCAACGGGGTGTTCCCATAAGCGTTCTGAACGTCGATTTGGGCCCCACAGTTCAGAAGCAAACGCGTCGCGCTCACCATTCCGCTGGCGGCTGCGACGTGCAAAGGGGCATACTGGTTCCTGTCCCGGGCGTTGATGTCGGCCCCGTATCTGATGAGCAGCTCGATCGTGTCGACGTGGCCCATGTGGGCGGCGAAGTGTAGGGGCCGACTGTCCCTTTTATCGCAGGCATTGACGATGCATCCTTTGGCGAGGAGGAGCTCGACGACGTCGTTGTGCCCGTTGAGGGCGGCGTGGTGCAGGGACGTGCGACCGGAGCGATCCGTTACATTTGGGTTCGGGATGTGGCTGATGAGTTGGGCGATGCACTCGACTGCGTTGTTTGAGGCAGCTGTTCGATTGGAAGAAAATATTTTTTTATTACCTCTAGACGCATAAATCGAGAGTAAACTATTAAAAGTATTTTTAAGAATTTGTTATTAATGGGGTTAAGATCTATATTTGACTTATAAATTCTTTATCTGTCATTAAAAGATTTGATTAGTAGTATTCCATTCCCTTATTTCTTGTCGACGTTTCGCTCATTGTTGCGAGATTCTTCTGTGCACTCGTTTAAGAAAAAAAATTTTTTTTCCAATGTTGGTACATTATTGAAAAAAATTTTTAATCTATTGTGTGTAATTATTTATTGTTAATTGTAAGGATTTATTTTGACTTACAAGGGAAGCATGCCAATTAACGCTCACCAAATTCAATAAGATTTTGGGGAATTGGAGGACATATGATTGTTATTATTTTACCAAAACAGTATACTTTGTGAAAATTCAAAAATTAATATTTTCATCTGCATATATAGTTTGTTAAGGGGTTAGTTTCTTTTGTGGCAGGTGGCGTACGGAGTTTAGGGAACTCCCTTTGCTAATTGAAGTACCGATGACGTGGGTTCAATCCCGGGAAGCAAGATTTTAAAATTTTTCCGAATGAAACTTTTTTATTTTAATTATTTTAATATAAATACAGCATAAAAATAAGCCTTTTTTGTTTAAATTTAATAAAGGATAGGCTTTTATTAAATTCCTTAACTAGAACACAAAGCATCACAAATTATTATAATGAAAATGTTCTTTATATTAAAGCCCATTTATATTTAAAATACTTTAGATCCATGAAAATAAATTTAGGACGATGAAAACGATATGTTTATTAGCATGTATAAAAATAGCATAGTTATGTAAAAATAAGATCCTTTTTATTTATTTTAATAAAGAAGGCAAAATAATGAAGCACAGTTCCTAATTTAGGTTTATTTAATGGAGGGCGACCGGTTTCGTTCATATTACGACATTCATTTTTCTTTTTAACCCTTATCACTCGGAAGACTCTGCTGCGGGGACATGTATACAACCATAGTTACGGCGATACGGTAACCCTAGCGAAACATCAAAATTCCTTAGATACGGAAAAAAAAGCGGGGATTTTAAATCTCTCACTGTACAAATGATGCGAGGAAAGAGAACAACCAGAAGGAGATAGATTATCATTTGGATAGTCATCAATTTGGACAAAATAAAGTCACTGTCACTAAATGTCACTGTCACTTCTCGGACGGCGCCCCACCGTTGCAATCACGCAATTATTAGGCCTTGCATATGATGGCTCCTCTATACATAATGGCCTACTGCGGACTTTCAAAAACCATCCCATTAGGGTTGAGTGATGGCCGAGATGGCTTCAAGGACGTTTTATACTTTCAAAATATTTATTATTTCTTGACTCACTATATAATTATATTTTCTTATTCTCGGGTATTTAGAGTCTTAATTTTTTGTTTTCAAAATATTTATTTCTCAACGTTTCGCCTTTATTATTTAGGCATCATCAGGATACAGAATATATAATAACATAATTAAAAA